>JBBPRS010000098.1:0-67868 GCA_038093155.1 Boletus huronensis | reverse complement strand
TGTCTCGACGTTGACGTGTTATATTGTAGATTCCGGCCTAATATAGTTTTCCAAGGTGCTGGAATGCCCTTTGTCGAAGATGTGGTGACTGAGCTTAGCATTTGCTCTGACAAGGAAGCCGTCGACGGAAGGGCGGGAATCATCCATCTTGTGTCCAAACGCGCTCGGTGTCTGGTGCGATTTTTTTTTGTGTCCGGAATAGATCTAGGTGTTCTGACGAGTGTCCCTTGGTCACACAGCTGCCAAATGTCGACCCGGCTACTGGTGTTCGTGACAATGCGGTCCCGTACAAGGTTATCATGAAGTTTCGGAGAGGGTTGAACCCGGCACAGGCGAGTGCACCGTGCGTGGGGTGCTACGAGGTTCCTACAGGAAATGGCGTGGTGAAAGTGGGCGACTGGGTGCATGTGCGGAAGATGGGGGTTGTTTGGGTTTAGATGGGCACAATAAGGTGACTGCATCGATTTCGCCGCATCAAGAGGACGTTGTTGGGCGCTGGAGTGGGGAAGGTGTCTTCGTATATGAGCGACGGCCCCCCGATGATCGTGGCGCTCAAGTCCAGAGACGATCCCGACAAGACGAGCCAGTTGGTGAGACTCGTCAGGTGGCGGAGGTGTATATCCCTGGCCTCAAACTGAGGGCACATAAAGTATGAAACAAAGAGAGAAGGAAAACAATTATTCCTTGTAACGGACAATCACTCCCACAAAATATAGATGTTTTTCCGGAGCTACACGAAGGGCTATGGAGAGTACCGGGCGGGAGTCACCGCATGATATCATAAATACTTGCCATCCGTTCAACGACATCGTATTTCAACATTGACCAAGATATAAAGAATGGCCACCAACATAAACTGTAAATGCGACTAAAGGGTCATCGTAATGCCAATAAAAGCTGAGAGGTTCCTTGTTGGGGTATAGAGGTCGTTTAACAATTCAATGTGATTTTGATCTAGCGGGCGGTATTGCTCCATCTTTGCACAATTCAGATTTGCCTACCCCTGACTCCCAAAATGCATTCCAACGCTTCCGCATCATATTGGAGGAACTCTGACCACCACTGGTTGACGGACGTACCGCGCAGACCTCCACACCAGCCATGTCATAACCATCATGCCAAATGTCAAAGTAAGTCTGCCGGGTCAAGTCAGAATAACAAGCATACAAAGTTCGTCAAACACCAACATTTCGATGACCGAGAGTACTGCGGGGATGGTCAGTGGTGGGATCTACAGGCGCTAACAATACACTCACCAAACAGTGCTTGCAACTGCCCGCAGTAGACGACTCCCTCGCAAGAGTTGTTCATGAACAGCGAGGGAAGGGATTTGTTGAGCACTCCGGTGCCTGCAACCCAGAAAACCCATGTTACGAGTACCCATACTGCTTGCGTGCCAATTGACGCAACCGGGCGTCGTGACCAGAGTGGGTCAAGGAAGAAAAGGGTATACGTTCCAGACGTAACGGTGGTCCAACATCCTGCGAACCTGCACAATGTCAACAAGGGAACGTGTTCATCTAGCCTATGGCAGAAGTGCTCACAGCAAGAAACGCACTCCCGTGCGTGTCGCTAAATCAGGTGCGTTATTGTTGTACTTGTACTGTAGTAAAAGCCAGGTCGCGTCGGCAACCTATATTTCGCAATGCAGTTATTCAGCAATCCAAGACACCAATGTGAACAAGCAACCTCCGCTAAGCTGCTGAACAGCAGGAAAACATAGATAACTGTAGCACGTGTAAGCCACAAGGTTACCGCCACGAGCGGGACCAACGGCCCTTGGACTTACGTGGACCATACTGCTGAATACGAATTCCAGACACCTTGTTCAGTGTTCTTGGATGGCGTTTGGAGTGCCGATAGAGCAAGTACAATGGACAGAAATAGATGAGCGCCAGCATCGGGGTTACCGCAGCAATGATGCTCGAAATGGCGCTGGAGTACATCCTGGATTTATTGGCATCAGGGGAAGCAGAGACATTGGCGCTACTTTGAAGAGCAAATGAACCGGTGGCGAGAGCGGCGAGAATGCATAGGGAAGAGGCGAAGGGAAGCATTTCGACCAGCTTGCGGTTGAGATGAGGCTCGAAGGACGACATGGGGGTGAGATGAATGCGCACCGAGATGGTTTGGTGACGAGAGGTAGGCATAGATATGCTCGCTAATAAGACAGACGCGGTCGCTACGGCACTGATGGCGTGTGCTGCCAGCGGCGAGGAATGGAGCTGCTCAGGCTCGAAAGTCGGAAGGCCTTGCATGGTTTAGAGGTCAACCAGCATCCCGGACTGCGGCAGGATATCCACGCTGATCCACCACTGCATGCAGAAACGTGTTTGCAGCGTTGCCTCTCGTGACTTGTTCTCCCAACGCCGGCCAACCGCAAATTTGCATGTTGGTGATATTTAACTCTGAGATGTATGCAATCCGGTCGCCTTGTCGGTCTGGAAAGCAGGGATCTGAATGAATGAATGGGTGACACGTTGTCGAATTGTAATGGCTGCCGCGTCCGCTGAACATCGCTGAGGCATCCGAACGACAGGTTACATAAACGACCCCGTCGGATCGACCGAGTCAACTTAGTGTCAACTATGCATAGGTTCGGCGTGGACTTCAATACTGTCTTACGAGACAAAGCCGAAGGACGACCCCATGGTGAATGAGGTTCGACCCGAGGCCTGTGGCCGCATTCTTTAGCGTGTTTCCTTTTTGCAGGTGTTTCCCCTTCCTCACCAAATGTCGTGCTAACGTACCAACTAGTGTTGTCACTCCCCCATTGGATTCCTGGAATGGACATCCGCACGAAAGCTGCGCAATCAAGAGAGTGGTCCAAAAGCTGGGTAGATACTCCGTTTGAGTATGTCTTGGAGAGAATGGTCAGTTCTTTTGCGTCGTGGGCGACTCAACTTGAAACCCTTTCTAGAAGGAGGGGACAGCGGGTCCATCAATGGTTTCCGACGCATTGAATCGAATGAGAGTCAATGGTTCTGATGAACAATACTTGCTTCAGGGGATCAAAAGAAGCCTCGGCAACTGCTTTTGGAGGTGAGCAGTGTATAATCGAGCATGGCATATACTGTTTTGATTCAATGCTGCTCTTGCAGCTGCGTCGGAGACTGTCAGTAACTCGGTGGCTAGTGTATAGGTTGGTGATTAATGTGTTGTGCAGACAGCGTCAGCGCTCCAGGCGTTCATTCTTGCAATGGTTCAATTTCCGGAAGTTCAGAAGAAAGCGCAGAGTGCTATCCTATCGATGTCACGGTGGAAACCTCGAGGTTTCCAGCGTGGATCGACAGACTGTCGTTGAAGTATATTGATGCTGTCCTCCGAGAAACGTTGAGGTGGCATCCTATCCTACCTCTGTGTAGGACGTCTTATCATTCTAATTCAACCGAGCTTTGTACGCATTGTCACCCCACAGCGATTCCGCATGCTACTACTGGATAGCGACGAATATGAGGGTTACTATATTCCTAATGATAATACTTTTTTTTTCGGGATTTCCAGCTTATCTGAGTTGAACATAGGGGCCACTGTGATGACAAACATCTGGTGCGTCCAAAGTGGGCTTTACTGTTTGTTCGACTAACACAGGGCCTAGGGCGATGACTGACGGTGAGGCGAGGTATCCAAGTCCCTTTGATTTCGTTCCCGAACGCTTCTTGGATGCAGAGGGAGATCTGAATCAGGATGACGTCGGCTACGCTTTCGGATTTGGCAGAAGGTTAGCGTACCTTGGCTCTACGATGAGCTCTGAGATAACACGTTGACTGTTAGGATATGCGTGGAACGACACGTCGCTGATGCCTCCCTCTGGTATGCGGTATCCGGGATGCTCGCATTGTTCAATTTCACTGATGGGAATGAGATAGATTTTGAGCCTCAGTGGTCAAGTTTGTTGAGCTTATCGCACGTCGCATGGTGAATTGACAGAACTTTGAACTCAGCCACGTTCCCATTCGAGGTGACCCCGCGACGGTCAGACATGACGATTGATGATCTCCGCTCGTTGATTTCTTCCTCTCGTCTTCTGTTCGGTTTGTATCTCGACATTTGCCCAAGTGTAGTGTGATCAATATCTTCCAAATCGAGGCGGTTTCCCAGGGGTGTTAAGCGGATCAAGGCACCGTTCGTCTGACTTCCCTCGCAATCATCACAGCTGGCTGCTCTCACGATTTTCATGATTACGATGCCAATGCAGAGGCATTTGAATCAGAAAACGACTGGGGATAAGCAGTCGAAATCTGGAGGCAGTCTCGTGCGACCCGCATAGCCAGTTGGGTCGGCGGCTGCGAGCCACTATCATTCTCATCAAACTGGTGACACATTTTGTACGGATTGGGTGGACGTCAGTATGGACCACATGAGCAGGGGGACATGCGAGATTACTATCGCCCGGAACTCGGAAGGTATGAAGGCCGCTTTAAGAGGGGAGAGAAAGGAAGCCAACCATTTCAGATCCCTCTTGGACCTTGGTCTTCGACTAGCAGGATGGCCGGTCTGGAGCTTGATCGCAGTATTCCCTCTGCATTGGCGGAAGGCGACCGGCGCCTCTCGTTGGCGGCCTCCCTCGAAAAGACGGATCCGTTGCCCATCGATGATGACGACGATAGCGCCCATGAGGGACTCGAGTTTCCTTCAGAAGAAGAGCTGGCGACTCTCCGCCGTGTGTCCGATACCATTCCCTGGACCGCATACCGTCAGTGATCTCTTGTTTTCCCCACATCTATTCCAACCATTTATGGTAGTGATTGCTTTCATTGAGTTGGCTGAGCGTTTCTCGGTACGTGTTTCGATACTCCGTTGAGAACGAGTCCCCCCCTCTAATCTCTGACATTTTCAGTATTATGGTACGAAAATTTGGTCCTTTGTCGTTCGTCCTGTCGATGCTCAATCACTATCGTACGTTCGAAAGGTACCTTTGCTGTCTTTGTAAGTGCGACATATCAGATTCGCCACTCCTCTGCCTGATCAGGCATACACTTTGCAGGTAAATTTCATTCAGCAACCGCTTCCACCTGGTTCTCTCACCGGTGCCGGTGGGACGAACGGGCAGTCTGGTGCCCTTGGAGGTGGCCAGCAGATGTCCACTGGATTAACGACATTCTATCAGTTTTGGTAGGCATTTGGTTGCATTAATTTTTTTATCTGCTTTGATGTGATAATGCTAGGTCATATATCTGCCCTATCGGTGGCGCCTACATCGCTGACACCTATTGGGGACGTTACAAGACTATTTGCTGGAGCATGGTCGTGGTCATACTTGGACATATCATCATGATCATTTCTGCAATTCCCGGCATTATCGGCGGGAATGCGTCAGTCGGGTTGTTCATATTGTCTCTCGTTGTCACGGGTACAGGAACTGGCGGGTTCAAGTCTAACATCTCGCCGTTGGTCGCTGAACAATACCGACGCACGAAGCTATTCATTGCTACCACCAAATCTGGCGAGCGTGTTATCATTGACCCTACATTGACGACGTCGAGGATCTATATGGTACGTGTTCCTCCATCACACCTCTAATGTTTATCCACCCTCACCGATCCAGTACTTCTATCTCTTTATTAACATTGGCGCGCTCGTTGGGCAAATTGGCATGGTCTATGCGGAAAAGGTAAACGCTTTCCTCGCTTTTGATAGCCGTTTCTAAGCATCGCATGACGTCGTAGTATGTGGGTTACTGGCTCGCATTTACACTCCCGACCGTCGTCTTCCTTCTCGCGCCCCTCGTCCTCTGGTGGGGTCGCGGACGATACCGCGTCTCCCCTCCCACTGGCTCCGTGCTGGGCACTTCGTTCCGTCTTTGGCGATACGCTCTTAGTGGCCGTTGGAGCTGGAATCCGGTTCAATGCATCAGACAACTTACTGCAGATGATTTCTGGGAGAGCGCTAAACCCTCGAAGGTGGTCGGTGAGAAGCCCAAGTGGATGAAGTTTGACGACAACTGGGTCGACGAAGTCCGGCGTGGTTTCAAGGCTTGCAGCGTCTTTGCGTGGTTCCCGATCTACTGTAGGCAGATTTCTTATCCCGTGCGAATCATTCGGTCATGACGCTTTATGTACGCAGGGCTCTGCTACAATCAGTTGAACAACAATCTGACCTCGCAAGCTGCCACTATGAGCACCCATGGCCTGCCTAATGATGTCTTGTCGAATCTGGACCCTTTCGCACTCATCATTTTCATCCCCATCTGCGACTTACTGGTAAGCCGCAAGCCACAGTTGTGATGTCATTGAAATCGATTTATCGTTTCCTCAGATATACCCCGCACTCGCAAGGAGGGGTTGGAAATTCACCGCTCTCAAGAAAGTTGCCTGGGGCTTTGCCACTGGAACTGCAGCCATGATTTGGGCTGCCGTCGTCCAGTACTACATCTACAAGGCGAGTCATTTAGTATGTTCCAATTCAGGCGTGCTAAATGCACGATTAGACGAACCCATGCGGTGATTACGCAAGTACGTGTGTAGATTCACAAGGGAATCCACTTGTCTCGTCCCTGAACGTCTGGATCCAAACCGGATCGTAAGCAGTGCACCCGATGCCTTGTCGTCGGTGGACTAACAGATCGGTCGATCCAGATACGTTCTGATTGCGTTCAGCGAGATTTTCGCCTCCATCACCGGACTTGAGTATGCGTTCACCAAAGCTCCGAAAAACATGCGCTCGCTTGTGATGTCCATGTTTCTCTTCACGAGTGCTCTCTCTGCTGCGCTCGGCGAGGCTTTCGTCTGTCAGTGCGACTTTATATTGGGTGGCGAGGATCTAACCATTTCGTTCCCGAATAGCGTTGTCCATCGATCCCTTGCTCGTATGGAACTACACGTCCGTCGCCATTCTGGCGGCGGTCACTGGGACCTTCTTCTGGTTCTCCGTCCGCAAACTTGACGGAGACGAGGACAGGCTGAACAACCTGTCTGAGGGTCATTTTGGATTCTCGGAAAAGGATCAAGTTCCTCCGATATTTTGATCCTGTGACACGATGTCTCATAGTCTTTTTGTTGTTGTTGTTCGGGCAAGGTGATGTATGAACCCACCAGTGAAACACCCGTTGGCGTGTTTTATGTTACGTCCTTAGGTCAACGCTGTGTCTTTTTATACCCTTGATATCGGAAATTAATGGTAATCGTGTACTGGCCGGTGTAGTGTCACATTCTCGAACGTCAATGTCAACATCGGCAGGCATTTTGCGGGCATGAGGTGCACATATGACATGTGGGCCATGAGATAAAACTACGAGCCACTTCAGGGAGCAAAGAGGGTGGTGAGGAACGCCTCGCCAGCAACGGACCCCGACTTCTTTTCCTTTTTTCCTTTTTGGACCTGACGGACTGGCATGGAGATGATGAGAATCAGCGCAAGACCGGGTAGAGGGGTACGTACGGAGTTCCTGTCTGCGGAGGACCTTGGCGTAAGGATTCAAGCGGAAGAGAATACCCTTGTTGATCAAGGGGTTCTTCCTTTGTGTCCAGGGTCGTTTCTGGATCTTGGCGTTGGCGGGACGGACGACGGATTGGATCTCAGTGCTGTTGATGAGACGGGTGACATCGGGGTTGGTGATCTTGGCGGTAGGAAGGCTAGACATATGATAATGAGAGGGGGCATATAGAAGGCGCGTGTCGACACCTACACGTAGTCTTTTTTGAAGGCGGATGGGCTGTCAAAGGTTCCGAAGATTTGGTCAAGAAGGGCAAAGGCATCCTCGGTCCAGATGACGAAGCGGCCAAGATGACCACCAGGAGCGAGCTGGAGGAGGTTCAGTCTCTTGACGTTGGCGAGTTCGACACCGGGGAGGTTGCGGAATGCTTTTACGATGCCGTTGTCCTCGCTGTAGACGATGAGAGGGCCGCGGCGTTGGCGGTATCGACGGTTGCGCATCTTTCCCTTTCCGGCGCGGAGTTTGCGAGAGTTGGTGACCTTGAGGACATCGTCGTAAGCGTTGACGCTCTTCAAGAGGGCGATCGCTTCCTTTGTTTTCTTCAAGGATTCGATGGTGGAGGGGACGACGAGAGGGATCTCGGGGACCTGCTCGATGCGGTGACCACGAGCGAGGACGAGGGAGGGGAGGGCAGAAGCGGCGAGTGCGGAGACGGTAGCGAAGCGACGCTGGTTCTGGTTAACCTTGACATGCCACCTGCGCCAAGTTTTGGTAGGGGCGAACATGCGACCACCACGGCACATGTTGCCAAAGGCAGCCTAGGACGAAGATTAAAGGCGAGGGACGGTATGAAAGGGTGGATGTACCTGGCCGGAGCGGTGTGTTCCACCGCCGCCGACACGGGGAATACGGGCGACGGCACGACCGGTACCCCAGGACTCGGCGGAGGTTTGGTGGCCGGCCTTCTCGCTCACGGCGTAGGCCTGGCGCTTGTTCTTTGCAATGCTCTCTGGGAGGGCATGAACGGGAGGGCACGGGAGGGGAGAAGAGGGGACTGACTGTGGACCTGGGCGACGACATCGAGCCTGATGGGGGCGGTGAACACGGCGGGGAGTGGGAGGGAGGCGGAGGCGGACTGCACGGCGACGGTGGGTCTCGACGCCATCGTTGTCGGTGAGGAGGAGGACGGGGTCCGCTGTGGATGAGGGTCGGGTTAAATTAAGGTTTGGCAGTACCAAGCCACAGCCAAACAGGGGCAAACAGGCTTTGGATCCTAACACGAGCAAACAAGGCCAGGCGTTGTCCGCAAGGCGGGCACGTGTTTTGGAGGATATCAGCGCCGCCATGCTGCAGTCAGAATTGTCCCCGTAATCCCTGTTCAGATCTTATTCCATATTCGCCTGGTGCGCATTCCTTCCGACGCGCGAAATCACCCTCGTACAGAAAAGTCGTGATGTACCCGCTCTCCAGCAACGACGAGCCGTTCCGCGCGTCCATCCGAGATAACCGTGGCATCCCAACCCTCTTGTCTCCATGGGAGTTCCTCGAGGACTATGGCATTGTCCATCCATCCGGCTGCGATGTCTGCACAGCGTACATGAAGCACGTCGCCGATGCGAGCTACTCCCCGCATCAGCCCGCCTTCCAGATCGCCTTCCAGGATCGCAAGCGTGCCCGCGAGGATGTGTACAACAAGGGTCTATCCGAGGGCATTCGACGCCAAAAGGAGGAGGAGCGCGAACTCCGCGACAGCATCGAGCGCTACCGTCTCGAGCGCAACCAAGCTCGCGAAGAGCTCTTCTCTCTCCGTGCCCAGCTAGACTCCACCCGCGCTGACTGTGAGAGGCTCCAGGAGAAACTCAAACTCGCCAGCGCCCCGCCCGTCCCTGTCCCAGAGCCTCCCACAGTGGAGACACCACCCGTGTCCGTCGCGACAAAGCCATCTCCATCCGCGGACCCCGCTCCCGCTGCTGCCACCCCACCTGGCCTCCCTCAGCTCCCTGCTGATCTGGCGTCTCCTACCAACACATCACCCAATCAGTCTTCCGCGCCCGAGTTCCTATCGTCCCTCTTTCCCCAGCACATCTCACCTCCGATGGCCACCCCGGCATCTCCTCAGGCGCAGCTCCCAGACTGCGTTGCTGCTCGCTCTTTTGCAGCCGTTTTATCTGCAGGGCAGCCTTTGAATGATGACGATCCAGTGCCCCAGTCGCTCATTGAAGAACAACACCCTGGCTTTCAGGGCTGGCACATGGCTGTCCCACAAGCCCACAAGCCCGTCAAGCCCGCCAAGAGCATCAAGCAAATTCAATCGCTCATCAAAGCGGCTCACCAGCCCGGGAATTATCAAGCCTTGACCAAAGTCAAGGCTTTGTGCTCCGAAGCTCACAGGACACCCAGGGAGCAGAAGACAGAGGTACAACGCTACCTGCTATCGACCTGGCGTACTCCAGATTGGGAGCATCCTACCTCCATTCCAAAGCTTCCCATTCCTTTGAACAACCCTCGTCTAGAGGACCCCGTCGAATGTTGGGTGGCGTACTACGCAGCCAATCCAAGCTCCTGTCCCAAAGGCATCCGACGTGATGCTGACGGAAGGCCGTTCACAACCGACATGAGAGCGAGTCGAACGGTCGCGCGCCTTCGCCCTGTGGTATTCCCCAATGACCCCGAGTCTCGCGAGGCCCGCCAGAAGTTCATGGCCGTTGTCACCGAGCTCTTCTCTGAGCCAGGAGGATACGAGAATATCCTGAGGAGAGCGGCGTTTAGCGTCTCTCCCCAAGTCGGCTATGTCCCGTACGTGGGCTCCACCGACACCATCGCCAAGGAAAGCGTCGCTCGGCACTTTGCTGCGTGTGGCGTCACTATCCCTATGGCCGATAACGAACTTGGACCATGGGCACGGGAATACATTCGCGATGTATATTGTTGACCGTTCTACTGCGTCAGTTACCATAGGCTCATACGTACAACACCCAAAGACATCTGGACATGTCTTTATTGTGTTGAATAGGTCGCCTCGCATGTGTGTGCTTCCCCCGTAGATGATGATCCGCGTTTGATGTAAGTATTTGCGGTTGTAGTACGGATTTAAGCTAGTCGAGTTTCGTCGTCGATAGTCATGACTCTCTTCCGCCAAGCCCCGAGTTAAAATTTGTTTCATCTCGCATCTGATATGATATGAGCCATCTCTACAAACACCTTCGCGTTCACCAGATATTCGGAGCGAACACCGACGTCGGAAAGACGATCATCACTGCCGCCCTCGTTCGCGCCTCCACTCTGACAAACCACAATGCGTTCTATCTGAAGCCCGTCAGCACGGGTGCGCCCCAGGACGCCGACGACGCGTATGTTGACTGGCTCCTAGTCCACTTGGGAGCGTTGCTGATTATGCATCAGACATGTCAAACGGTACGCTGGACCCCACCGGCATTTGCTTAACACGCATTGCCTGTTCCGATACGAGGATCCCGTCAGTCCCCATCTTGCAGTTCGAATGGCATCCCAAAGGTCGGGGGTTGAGGTCAGATGGACCCACCGGCGAAAGTTCTCCTTTCACTAAACGATCCAGGTAGTCCTCCGCACCCTCTGACGAGACTTTCGCCAATGCGATCGCCGAACACATCCGCGCGTGTGCCCGGACAGAGAAGCCGGGTCACATGTATGTAGAAACTGCTGGAGGTGAGACTCACTCCTGAGTGAGTGGTGGTATCGAATTCCGCATGGCATCATTCCTGACGGATATTCGAAGGTGTACATAGTCCAACTCTATCCGGAACAACACAGCTCGAGAGTTATCGACCATTGTTTCTTCCTACGGTCCTGGTCGGGGACTCGAAGCTCGGCGGAATATCGTCTACAATATCGTCCTACGAGTCGCTTGTTTTGCGCGGGTACATCGTGGATGCGATCCTCCTCTTCCGTGATGACTACCATCGGAACTACGAGTATCTCTCTCCTTATTTTGCTGAACGCGGGGTACACGTCGCATCACTGGACCCTCCTCCCCTTCTCCAAGGACATCTCGATAGAGACATCTCCACGACAGAATCATATTATGCCAATTTGGTTCCCAGGAGTCTCGACAACGAGATTTTCCGCGCCCTGCGCCATTTGGACGAACGCCACGCTCGTCGGATTGAGGAGCTCGATTCCATGCCCCGCCGGACATTGAATACCATTTGGTGGCCATTCGTACAACACGGTCTGATCCAGTCTGAGAAGGACGTTACCGTGATCGATAGTGCATGCGCGGACTTTTTCAGTGTCTATACCTCGACTTCCGAACCATCGTCCCACTCCCTTCTTGCTCCAAAGTTGGATGGTTCCGCCTCCTGGTGGACTCAGGCTGTGGGGCATGCGGATCCCTCCCTTGCCTTGGCTGCGGCGAACGCCGCTGGGCGGTACGGGCACGTCATGTTTCCTCAGGCAACTCATCTCCCTGCGCTAAAACTGGCGGAACGTCTGGTACACGAAGGACCTGGTGTGGGTTGGGCTTCGCGTGCTTTCTTCACTGATAATGGGTCGACTGGCATAGAAGTTGCCTTAAAGATGGCTCTGCGATCATTCTCGATTACTGCAAGGGAGCTTTCACCCGCGGAAAAGAAAGATCTTTGGATTGTGGGCTTGAAGGGAAGTTATCACGGTGATACGATAGGAGCGATGGACGCGACAGAAGAAGGGGTATATACGTGTGAATGGCACCAGTCCAAAGGCTTCTGGTTCGAACCCCCGACCGTCTCGATTAAAAACGGCGACTTTGTCGTGACCGTCCCATCCCCCATTTCTGCGTCGACGTCTTGCATCCAATTTGACGACTTGCACTCTTTATACGATGTCGAGAGCAGATTCGGTTCCATACTAGCCGACACCTACCGAACGCACGTTAAGAACACTTTACGAGCACTCCGTCAAAAGGGAGCACGAAAGCTGGCTGCACTCGTCTTGGAGCCAATAGTGATGGGCGCCGGGGGAATGATCTTTGTGGATCCGCTCTTCCAGCGCGTCCTGGTGGATGCGGTTCGCGATAAATCGCTCTTTGACGATCCTCTTCCCGTCATCTTCGACGAAGTTTTCGTTGGCCTGTATCGCCTCGGTATGAAATCATTCGGGCCCATCCTTGGCGTCCACCCCGATATTGCCGTCTACGCAAAAATTCTTACTGGCGGCCTCCTTCCCCTTTCCGTCACCCTCGCCTCCGAGCGCGTGTTTCAGGCTTTCAACAGTCGATCCAAGGTGGACGCGCTTTTGCATGGTCACAGCTACACAGCGCACGCAGTGGGCTGTCAAGCTGCAAACATGACCCTCGACATCATCGAGAAACTGTCTCGACAAGACGCGTGGCGTTCAGCACGAGGAAAATGGGCCCGTGATGCGCGGCCGGAATCAGGTGTGGTTTGGAGCTTCTGGGACCCAGGCTTTGTCGGTTCCGTCTCAAGTCTCGACATCGTGGACGAGGCGATGACGTTGGGGACTGTCCTCGTTATCAAATTCAAAGACGATAGTGCTGGTAAGATTCCACCGCATAGTTTGTGCGACGGTTCGCCGAGATCAAGTTATTAGGTTACGCATCCCACACCGCCCAAAGCTTGCTTCGATCCATCGACAGTCCTGTCAACGACGACGGTGCTCTCAGTTCAGCCCCTGGCGGGGCACCGTTTGGGATACATTACAGGACGCTGGGCAACGTGGCGTATTTCATGAGCAGTCTTAATACGCCGCGACAGACGATAGAGGAGGTAGAAAACAGGCTTTGGAAGACGCTGTCGGCGACGCATGTCGATTAAAGAAAGATTAAATTTTGACAAACACGGTTAGATTACACCACTTTCAACTGGGGACCTTCTCTGGATTCCCCTTCGGTATGCCTCCTCCTTTTTTGATGAGATGAGTGGGGATGTTCAATTTAATACACGGATCGAGAGAAAACGGCCAATCTTCAGCTTGGTGGCGGTCGCCCCTCACGGAGCCTTGCGGACCTCGTCAGGTTCCTTCGGCCTTATTGCAACCATCATGATCGCTGTAACACCATTGTTACTGAAACCCATGAACTATCGACAGGTATAAAGTCCATTTACAACAGGTAATGATACGAAGATATCCTACATACAACATCTCATTTGTATCCGAAATAATCAAATCATCCGAGGGCAGAGTATTGAGCAGATGTTGAATCGGACAAGATGCCCCATGTTTTCGCGACTATCGCACCCTTTTACCAGCCCCACATGAATTTTTCACGTGTCTCTGGAGAGAATCCTGGCGAGCAAAGGAAGTTCCACAAGTCTTGCACGTTGTTTTGATGCGCAGATGTACGGTAAGGATATGCCGGACGATACTTTCTTGTTTGAGCTCCTTTGCACACCCGAGCCAGAGACACTTTTGTGTCGATTTTCCGTCCGCTGGAAGCAGGTTGTGCGCCCTGCTGAAGTGTTGGGAAACGGAATACTTCAAGTTGTCGCCTGATAGAAAGTATGCGTTACACGGCGATCCGTCGACACGCCATTCACACTTGTGAGTGTAATCGCTATGCTACAAGGACTTGAGTCATTTCATCCGATGTGCAAGGGAATGTGACCTACGCCTTTGCGGAGGCTTGGCAGCATGCTCGACATATCAAAACCAGGTTCGAGTGGGTTTAAGGCATGCCAAGGAGTGTGTTGCGAAGCGGCAAACTCTTGCATGAGGGAATCGCAGGGATCGAAATTCGCCATCAACAAATTTGGGCTTTCTATCCGGGGGTCATCGAAATCGATCGAAAATGGAGGTAGGTTTGGGGTATCAAACAAAGGGATTATATCCTCCCTAGCCGAATCCAGTTTGAAGTCTGCGGATGTCACGACTGGACTTGGTCGTCCAGCAAGCTGATCGGTTTGCGTGTGCCATGTTCCTGCATGTTCATTGAGACGATGGATTTACTTCCCGACTTAAACCATTGCTCACTTTGCGTGCTCCAATCTTCGTGAAACGACTGGTAAGAGTTATTGAAATCACAATCATCTGCGGTGTCATAGATTCCGAGCAGGTTTGCCGGATTGGGTCTGGGTCGCATCAGCTTCCCCTGGCTTGCGTATGACATGCGAGAGTCTCACCTGTGGTAATCCGCGAATGATGCACCGGGGGTTAGATGCCCTGGCAAAGGATGGACCGTGGTATCTGGCCACAGCGAGCGCGAACTGGCCCTGGCCAGCAATGATATGTAAAACGGATCACTCGGACCCATGGGGCTGAGATCAGAGTCGTAAACGTTTCCTGGGACAGGAGGATGCATGAGAGGAGCTACGATGAGATAGATGGACCACAGGATGATATAGTTTTATATCCTCCCATTCTCCTCCTAGTATCCAGACCTCTTTTTCGAGTACCGAACAAGCCTGCCAAGATTACTAGTTCTAAATTGGTTGGTTGGTGCGAAGCCCGGACGGAGCGCTCGTAGGGTGACCCGGAGAGCTTCGGGTTTGGTTGAAAGCCTGAAGCGTTAATTAACAGCTCCCGTTCATGACGCTTTACGAC
Source organism: Boletus huronensis (assembly GCA_038093155.1). Taxonomy (NCBI): domain Eukaryota; kingdom Fungi; phylum Basidiomycota; class Agaricomycetes; order Boletales; family Boletaceae; genus Boletus; species Boletus huronensis. Next base: position 52,978 of record JBBPRS010000098.1, on the reverse strand, counting down.
TCGGACGAGCACGTTTTCTGAATGCATCGAGGCTTGAACAACGATTTGTGAAAACGCAACTCGTCTGGCTCGATCTTTGCGCGCTTACTACTACAAGCGGCGGGGAGGACTAGCGCGCTCAGCGCTGGTTGCCCGACGCAAAGGCCGGTCGCACAGCAAGCCATGAGAAGTTGGCACGTTCCAGAACTTGTACGACGGGCCAAACATGACGCTCGCGGGAATATGGCACGCGGCAGATCGTGCGAGCGACACAGCTTGCCAAGGACCACTCCAGCGCCGGAGATTCGTTGGCCATCTCGTTGGCGTGCTCAGGGCGCACCTTGGCAACCGAGGTGATAGGATGGCCAATTATGAGTCTGATGCATTGCCAAGGGACCTATGTAATGGCTATGATAAGGTACATGGGTCAATTAGGTAGACGTATACAGATTAACGCTACTCTATTAGGGTAACTGTTCAGAGGTAACGTATCCAGAAATCGGGGTATAGCCACCATACATGCCGACATCTTCTCCGTATATGTGTCTCTGGAGGAACATATCAAATGATGTTTCGGAAGGGAATGGCAACAGAGTCACTCACAGGCTAGACAGTATCGTTCAATTGCCAGAGTGCTTTCTCAATACGTGGTTTTGCATCGTATAGCTGCGGGTGAACTGCTCGGGGCAGTTTGGACATGGATATCTCCATTCGAGGTGTTTCTCTTGGACATGCCTCGCCAAGCTCTCTTTCTTCATTTCAGTAAAGCAATTGACCCAGCAACATCTCAGTTGCACTTTGTCTTGACCTATGACGCCGTGATGGGTGCGCAGATGCTCGGCAAAGTCGTGACCTTGAACAAGCACGCTACAAACAATCTGGCCTGTCACCCAACCACAGGTATGGAAACGGTGTTGGGGTTGGTGCGCGAACTGTGCAAGGTGCACGAGCATCGCCGCGTCCTGGGTTAATGCAGTCAGTATTACCCCTTGTCATCCGGGTTGACGATGGCCCTACCACGTCCGTAAAGTCGCTGTTGAAACCAAGGTCCTGAGTCATGGTGACTATGGGGGGTAAGAGAACTAGTGTACGACGAGTAAAGTGATGTAGGCACGAAAGGTATCGCCGATGCATCATTCGCAGAGGTTCCCTCGATATTTATGCGTTCAGAAACCGCCGTGGAGGGCTCTCCAAGTTGCCACGTGAATGGATGGATACATGGAGGTCACAGAAGTATGACATCCATTGGCACCGGAGAGCAGCCCGGCCATTGGTATTGGCGAACCTGGAGGCGTGATGACAACCCAGAGGACCCTGTTCATACCATTTTGAGAAAACATAACGTTGGTCAAGGATATGGATAAACGCTGCGGATTGGTTTCCCTTGTATTCCGCGATGGCGGGGGTGCAGTACACGCTGGACTTGTGCTTGTGTAAGATCAAAATCTACCATGATGAGCGTTACGTCCTTGGGGAGGCGCCAGCCAAACCATCCAGTGTTTGGTATGCTCGAACCAAGATGAACGTCGATCGTACCATCGCGGACGTCAGGGATGCCGTTGAAAGTGGAACAGAGAGAGTCCTGGTTTAGTAAGTATTCATATCATGATGCCACCTCGAAAGACCTTGAAGCGGTGTGGATTATACTGATGTGACAAACCGACCAGGCCCGAAGTCAACCCTTCCTGCATGGTTTGAAATGCCGGAATACACACCGGCGGCAGTTCCTGCTAAGCAAGTTGCTAAAATCATATTTGCCGGCCTCGAACACCAGGACTGGTGTTTTCACTACGTCTTGGATCGGACCGATTTGACGACCATACATTGGCAGAACAACACTGCCCTATACATCCCACACGTCAGGGAGCGTGTTTGTACCATTCAGGAAACAAAAGGTCCCTTACAATGGTGTCACACCATTGACTTTCGCCAAGCGCCCTATCGCACATCTTGGATCGTATCTCATATTTGCTTCCCTCGACAGTTCTTGGCTACTGATTAGTCAACTGGTAGACGCTGGGCTGTCCCTGGACGATCGATCGCTGGCGACGATGCTATGTTGACGATTTGTCCAGGTTAACTGGCCGTCACGACCTCGGGGAGTTCTGAGTCATGAAGAGCCGACCTGGATTCATACCCTTTGTGAAGCCGGAAGTTCATAGGTCATCCATTCCGGTCACATACGCGCTAAAACCTGGAGTCGTTTCCCTTCTGAAGAGTGTTCCGAATTGCTCGCGGTGGTTCTGAAAGGACAACAAAACTAACAAAACTTACCTGTTTGGCCTCGAAGGAAGCTTTTGACATCATGATGGTGGCTGCAGTGTGACGGCGTAAGCTGTGCTCCATTCGGCAAGCTCAGCTCGGTCAATGACTTGGAGCACTTCCAACGTCGTTCCTCCGACTCCGTTTCTCGGGCAAGCATGTTGACATTGGAAATGACAAGCCATTGGAAACGCTCAGGTTGATCATCCGACGTTGGCCTTCTTCCTCATCGAGCCACTGCCCCGACCGCGTCCACGCTCTTCAGTTCATTCCAGATTGGCCAAAAAAACATGGACGATAGGCCGACTAGGTCGAAATTTCGTTCAGTGTAGGTCAGGACTTCTATTGAGTAGACTCTCAGCATTCAAGAGCATCGTACTGTTCGTCCGTTCAGTGCGCGTTGGCCCGTTGTGGACCCTGTGACCCATTCCCCCTCCGATCAGACCCATTGGCGAAGAGACCACGATGTCAGTGACCTAATCCGCCGTTGCCAACCTCCCAACCCTCCCAGCCAGCGATCGCGCCATTTCAGCCCCGGCCTGTCAGACACACGCAACGGGAAGCCGACCCCATCTGGGACGCGGACTCCACGCTCCACACCTCCAACTTGGTTGTCCGCTTTGGCGGCTAGATTGCGATCCATGCTTATCTGGAGTGCCGCCGCATCAACCCATAGCATCAACTCCCGTTGGCGTTGTCGTGATAAGCATATCGACGCGGATCTTGGGTCTGGACTTGCGTTTGGAGGGTAGGCGGCGACTTCTGATGCTCCCGTTTGGTATGTAGCGTCGAGCTTCTGTGCCTTCTTCAGTGAAATGGTTAGTGTTACCCGACAGTAGCCGATGGTCAGGACCAGTCAGGACCAGTCAGGACCGCTACCCAGTTCACAGAAGTTGGACCGACGCAACGGTGGGGGAATTACAAGTTTGGGAAATGAATCGTGCGAGGATGGAGAGGCAATATGTACTTCCTCGGCGCACACTGATTTCCCTCTGAAATTAGATGGTACACCTCGGCTCTTGTCTGCCATAGTCCCCAACGGAGTTCGGTGATCATTTCTTCGAGGTCACTCTGTCTCCACCCCTAAACACAGAATCTCAAGATGGTCATTTCAAGTCGACTTCGCCGAGGTTCGAAGCTTGTAAGTTACAACACGTCATTACATTATCCTCACCCCGCCCATACCCTATAACCAGTGATCTTCGCTGCTCGCTGTAGCATACACCTAAAAATCCCCAAAATTGACATCACGTGAATTTCGAAAGGCAGCTTCATCAATGTACTCCAGATTACCGGGAAGACAAGGGAGGAGTGTCACAGTGTACCACAGCGTAGTTCAACGTTCAACTTCCGCTGCCACGCTTCTGTGAACAAGCGACAACGGGGTACTGTGATGCCATCCGCAGCAGCAAGTCCATTACAATTGCATTGCAAAAGTTGAGTGGTGGCATGATCCATGATCCATCTTTTCAGTTGCGATCCGAGTCCTGCTCTGACACATTCATGCTGAGGAGTTGTGGAAACACATTGTATCGCTCTGGCGCAGCGAGGCGGCACCTCTTCCTTTCGTGCCATTTCGTCTTGCACTCGTCCGAAACCTTTGTTCGTCCTCGCCTTTCTCTTCGCCCTCCCACCACTCCCTAGCTGCGATTATCCCCGAAGTGAGCGCCTCGTTTTCCTTATCGCCATTCGAGATCCCGAGCGCTCGAGTACTCCTCGGTAGGTCGGCTTTCATTCGCAGGGGTCTCCACTTTCGCCCAACCCCCTATCATTCTTTCCCTTTCCCCCGATCAACGCGACTGACGCACAAGATTGTTCCGGAAAAAAAATACAGCCATAGTAATCTATCGTATTTCTTCAGAAATCCAACAGCCCAAGGTTTTTTTGTGTTATGGCGTGAGTGAGGTCTTGAGATATGATGGTAGCATACTACGTAAGGATCCTGTGTAGAATCGATACCACCAACTTACAAACAGCTCAACTCCTCCAGTACTGTGCCAAGTCATGAATCCGATCGAGCACGACCGTAAAGTACGAAGTCTCGTTCAACAGTGCCTCAAAGTGCTTGATTGCTTCCTCTTCCGTAAGATCGAGCCGGAACTTTTCTTGAATCTGTTCGTGTACATCACGATGCTTGATATCGGGAATGTTGGCATCGACCATGAGGGCGACCAGATTCAGAATGAGATTGGCGCTCTTGCGCAGGATGGTGAATGCTGTGAAACAAAAGTTCTTAAAACGTGCATAGTGCGTGGATTGCGCGCCGCCCATGCCATCGACCATCTCTTTGCATACTTTCACGGGAGGTGGGAATGGCTTGGGATCACGGCCCAAGATATAACCAAAGTCGACTGTGAGTAGATACGAATTAGGAGCACATTACAAGATAGACGCCCTGGATAGATACCATGAAAGAAATGCCCTGAGTAGAGTGAGTGATCAGCACGCTCTTGAATGTAAGCATGATTACAATGAAAACGGACCATCGGGTGTGAGTAATAGATTATCCAAGTGGCGGTCTCCAACGCCGAGTAGGTATGTGACGACGCAATAACCAGCTACACAGCTTGGTGAACGGCTTGTTCGGATCAGGCGACAAAAATACACATACCACAACTGCGAACGAATGTGTCAACGACGCTCGGCTCCACGCCATACGTGCCCACGCTTCCCTCGTCTGGATGGCTTGCACGCAGATAGTTGAGTAGCGTCCCGTGTTCGCTAACTATCGCTGCTATCGTCTTGCTTGGAATAAACTGAGCCATACCCTGCAATGGTCCAGTAGCCAGGACATCGTATGGTATCAGTTTCAAATCCAAATTCTCCTTTCGCAATAACTGGTCCATGAGCGTAAAAAGCTGCAATACCAGTTGGTCTTGTCGCATGTCGTCTCCATCTTTGAACATGGCAGGGTATTCCGAACCGTCCACGCATTGGAAATAGAGTAGGAATGGAAATTGATTGGATTTGAACACTGAAGACTTTTCAGCATTGATGCCAGTGATCTCAATTCGGGCATTCAGGGGTAGAGGGAGCGGAGGTATGTTGACGAGGCCGTTCTTCGAGTCGTTTATGAACGAGCGTAGCTTTTCGATCTTTTTTGGTCGAGGGTCTTTTGAAGTCCTGATCTCCCTTGCGCGCTTTGCCAATGTTTCGACCATGATTCCTTGTCTTCGCATGAGCTCGCGACGTTCGCTCCCACCTTCCGACTACAGCAAGCATAAATATCCAATAGCCACGAGAACGAGTGTGTGCGCACCTCGAGTATCTTGCTTAGAAACTTGAACACAACTCTGCCATACATTTTCGCCACCGTTCTATCCTCCAGGGCAACCTCGACCATCAGGTACCAGTACAATCGGTTACCCAGCACATGATTCTTTACTCCACGACTAATCAAGAAGTCGGAGAGTCCACTGTCATCGTATGATATCGCACTCGTCGTCGAGCGTGATGACCGTTGATCACTTGCGGCGCTCTCAAACTTGAGCGCTTGAACGAGCTGGAGTAGATACAACATGAGCTCCTATAGCGTTTCCGTCAATGGAGTTCAAAAAAAAACAATAGGAAATGCTGTAGTTACGTCGTCATCAGCGCGGTTCAGTTGTCTAACCGCAAACGCTCTCACGCGCGAGTCCACTGTACCAGGACCCAGTAGCTCAAGGGCGTCATCGGTATCCACCTCCGTCCACATAGGCAACAGCTCTTCGACCGCCTGCTTCACTTCCGACGGATCTCTCCAAGTCACCGATTTTAGGAACTTGGTCAATCCACGTTTGTCTCTTGCGAGATAAAAGCGGAACTTCCAGATCAAGTCTTTCTCCTCTGAAGTGAGAGGTTGTGAAGGAGGGTAACTAAGGATTTCCTAAGGTAATGATGTCGGCGAGGTGCGTGTCAACGATGAGGTACCGGACACTTACCCCCAGATCGTCTCTGATCTTGGCATTTGGTTTGAGTTCTCTGTCATATGGACTGCTCCGATGGCTCCGGACCAGACGACGATGCTTATCCTCTACAGGATTTTCGCGTTCCATCTCAGGATCTAGAACCGCCCAGATGTGAGGATCAGCCGCGAAGGAGGGTGGAAGAACAGGTGCAGCGGGTGTTTGAGCAACCGTCGGTGGTGTAGTGGAAGTTGATGGGGTATTTTGGGCCACCTGTGTAGGGTTCCATCAGTCTCACAACCCATCTGAAGCTGAAGTTTCGGTATACTCGCAGGTTCGCTGAAGATTACCGGAAAGTCGAAGCGAGGCATATCAATGTACAAGAACATGTTCTCGGACTTTGCGGTCTCGGCCTATGACAGTTAGCCATGTCCAACGCAATACTGCAAGTTACTCACTGCATGTATCTCCTCCATCCTCCGAAATGCCATCTTATCGAGCCAATCCGACTTTGGGAGATCCCCCCGTTCATACTTTTTCACGAGCTAAGGTAGTAATTGCGGTACTCGTCAGAAAGTCGTGTAGAATTGAGGAAGTAAACGCACCTTCTCTAAGCGACCCATTTCGTCTCGCGTACCCAATTTGCTAGGTGTAGTGGTGTCCATCGACCCATCTGCCTCCTTGTCAGGCCACAACAAAAGCCTGTGTTTACCTCTCCGCAGAGTCCTGGATCACGGTGAACGGTAGACACAAACAAATCGAGGACGACAGCCTACCATTTCTTGCCAAACAGTCTGAAGGTCGTGCCACCCACCGGAACGGCCGAGCGTGGACCTCCAATATCCCACACAGTAAAGGTGATCTGCGAACTCAACGGTAGATCGCAATACTGTATCGGGAGCGATATCCATTCGTTCCAGCTGTATCCGGTGAACACGAGGGGGTAGGTAAGCGCTTGAGAGCGTCCAAGAGGCAGAACATACGTGTAGTTGGTCTTGAATGCCTTGAAGGACGTCCTGAATGGAATCGTCAGGGGTTTGTTGTCAGCTACCAGCTGACAAGTGACATAGAGATCGGAGAGCGACCTGTCTCGATATCAGTCCTGCCGCGAGGAGGAACGAGAGACATGGTGGAGAGTCGTACGAAGATTGAGCACCATGGAACCTCAGTTCTGAGTTCTCCAGTACATCCGAGACTGACTTTCGCGCCCTTGTTCCTTCGAGTTGCGAGCTGGATGAGGTATTCGTTGGGCGTAAGTTGTCAGGACACCAGCCAGAATCAATGCGTACATCCGAAAAGTCAGCGGCAGCTTTAGGTCGGAAAGCTTGGCGAACGTGAAATCGTCGCGATTGTCCTTGTCCATGGCCGTTCTTCGGTAGCTCAGCCAGAGGGTGGGATTTACTATGGCGCGAGGCAACCTCAACTGGCAGCCTTGGAACAGGAGCCCTTCAGGAGTATAATCCGAATCATCGACCATCGTCTCTCCGATTGCATCCCCTCACAATAATAGTGTACATGCGACGATCGATGATAATCAACTGCACCGATGGTGCTTTTGGCTCTGAGCACGAAGCAACCTCACTCAAAGGAAGTGTAGTAAAAACGATGGCCAAGAGGGGTATCCCGTCACGATATATTGTAAGGCATCTACTCGGCCTTGTAGTCGGGGCGCAGAGAACGGACGACTTTGCCTAGATGCCGCAGAGTGAGCGACCGCACTAGTAACGCTGTAAAACGAGAAGGTCTTACCAGCTCTCCAGATCTCCTGGTCATCGATCTCCTTGAGTTCCTTGGCGAGGTCTTGGCGGTACGTCGCACGTCCGTTGAACTCCAAGGATTTACGAGTCTCAGTGCCATTCTTGACACTCTGGTAGAGCTTCTCAAAGATGGGGAGGTTCGCCTTTTCAAAAATGGGAGCCCAGTCGAGCGCTCCGCGACGAGCTGTGGTAGAGCAAGCGCTGTACATGTAGTCCATACTGTTGATGGGAACACGACCTGTTTGACACATAAAGGTGTAATCAAGGCATGAATGCTCACCCTTTCTGGCCAATCAGAGGGTAGAGAGACTGAGTAGCCTCCTCGACGGTCTCGTTGAATGCCTCCGAGGGCGTGTGGCCGTTGGCACGGAGAACCTTGTATTGGGCGCAGAACAAGCCCTCTGTTTGTCACTTGAGACCAGAGTCTCCTACAATACCAACAAGAGAACTTACGGATGGCACCCATGAGCTATTCAGGTCGGTGAGTATGTCAGAGTGAAAGCATAGGAGTGGAAACGTACCACGCCTCGTTCACCGTACAAGTCAGAGTAGACCTCCTTCTCGAAGGTGGTCTCGTACATGTAGCCAGAGCCGATGCCAACACCGAGAGCAACGGCCTTCTCCTTTGCGTTGCCTGTGACGTCTTGGAAGACGGCAATGCTAGAGTTGATACCCCTACCCTCCTTGAAAAGAGTGCGGACGGTGCGACCTGAACCCTTCGGAGCGACGAGAATGACATCGACATCTGGGGGAGGGATAACATGGGTATCTTCTTTGTAGATGACGGAGAAACCATGCGAGAAGTAGAGCGTCTTGCCCTTTGTGATGAGAGGTGCGATGGTGGGCCAAGTTTGTGATTGTGCGGCGTCGGAAAGAAGGTTCATGATGATTGTTCCGCGGTTGATGGCTTCTTCGATGGGGAAGAGGGTTTCACCTGGTATCTATCGAAGACGGGTGAGAAAGAGGGGGGAGGCGAGGAAGGGAAGACTGACCCAGCCATCCTCGAGAGCCTGGTTCCAGCTCTCGCCATCCTTGCGGACACCGACGATGACATTGAGACCGTTGTCGCGGGCATTCATGCCCTGGCCATGACCTTGAGAGCCATAGCCGATGAGGGCGAGGGTGTCGTTCTTGAAGTAGTCGTGAAGCCTGGAAAGGGGCCAGTCGCTGCGCTCGTAGACGACCTCGTCCGTGCCCGCAAAGTTGAGGGTCTTGATGCCACGCGCAGGGATGGTCTCGTGCGACGTGTCAGCCAGAACCGAGTTTTTTTTCGGATGAAAATTTACCTGAACTGCGGGACGAGGAGCGACGGGGGAGGGGGCGAGGAGGGAGAAGGACGCGGCGCGAAGGCTGGTCGGGGGACGAGGAGCGCGACGGGCAAGGGCGCGGAGGGAGCGCGAGGAGAGACGCGATGCGGTCGTGGCCATCGTTTGAGCGCGTCGGGTCGGTCGTTTCCTTCTTTTTCTACCTCTGCGGACTCGGCCGATCAACGTCCGATTACGTCCGAACGAAACATGACTACTAATTCATTCAGCCTTCTTCGCTGCCTGGCCATACACAATCTCGTCCACCACCTCGCTCTTTCCTTGCATGCTCAGCAGCGCACCCCACACCAGTGTGCATCCGGGAACGAACATCCCAACACGTTGCTGGTACGCCTTGTACGCGACAGGGTACTTGGACAACGAAATCGACTCCGTGAACTTGGTCGACGAGAAAAACAGCGTACACAGCACGAGGCTTGGAAGCAGCGGTGCCAGCGATCCAAGTGACGTCGGCCTTTCCTGGCCCCACGGTCCATCCGGACACATGAGCGGAATCAAGTTGATGATGATCTAGCGACACACCCGTCGTCAGCCAAGTCGTGCCATCTACCAGCAACGCAACAAACCCAGAAACTTTGCTCGCAGAAAAAATTGGGGTGCCTCGACCACCCCCACAGTCCCCTCGTCGCAAATCCCCTCTTGGCATCCCGCTTCGTCCAGGCAATGCGTGCTCCAAACCATTCATTCGGATTTAATTTACCCGAACGCTTGTACGTCTGATACGAGTACTGCTGATTGTCCGCGACGAACTCGGTCAGAATAGCGAGGAATCCAGCTGCGCCAAGAACATAATCAGAGACACCCAAACTCGTGTGTGGTTGAGTGACTGCGATCTTGGCCGGAACACCAAGAAGAAAGAGGATGATATTTTGAATCACAGCTGGACGCTATGGTGAGCGTCGTTCTCTGCAACGATCGCTGAACTTACCGATGAACGTGAAGTTGAACACCTGGAACAACCAAGAAGGAATCTTGTCGCGGACGATCTGCCAGCGGTAGTCCTCGTCATTGCTAATCCGAGCAAGGCATGCCATGAGTCGCTCGTCGGTTCGGGTTCGGAAACACTTACAAATGGAAAAGTCCTCGTCGCCATGTGTTGTATGAGAGCCTGCGAGTCACCCGTCAAAGGTCATGCAAATGGATAGGGGTCATTGCGTACCTGAACATCCAAGTAACCTGAATTCTGGTGCATCAGACTCAGCTTTCCACGAATATACAGGCGACTTACGACCAAAGCGAGCATGAGTAACGCACGGGGGCTAAAGGTACCCACGACAGACTCGTGAACCGGTTCAGGGGTGTATGGAAGGAGGAACATCTGCGGAGTGCGGGGCCAGAGTGGGAGAAGTGCGTAATAGGCGGTGTAGATGGCGGGGAGGAATGTCCAGAGTCTGTCCACCTGCGAGACGTTGCCGGTGATGAGGGACAGAACATATGTGGTCAATGTTGTTCCCAGACAGAACTGGACTGTCCAGACGAATAGCGGCGCTTGCTCCATCTTGACCATCGTCGCCGCTGTCGTAGCGAATATCCGAACCCCTCACTGACCATGAGCTCTTTCAGTGTTGACACTTGTTATTTTCCAAAGCTCCTGCCATTAGAACGCCACTCGTCCTGTCGTCTTCCCGCCATGTCCACCAGCGTCCTCTTCTCCACATTCCCGCCCTTTCCTACACTATCTCTCCGCGTCCCTTCAGAGACTCGCGTGAATGATCTCTACGACATCCTCTGCGACCGCTACCCAGATCTACCCGCCTCCGATTCGTTGCACATCTCCCCTTACAGCGGTTCGCTCACTCCAGACACCCGTGTTTCAGAACTGCATGGCGACTCCTCGGATCTCGTCGCCCTGCGGATTGTTCCACGTCTCCGTGGTGGAAAGGGTGGTTTTGGTTCACAGCTCCGTGCCGCCGGAGGTCGCATGAGTAGCCAGAAGACAAATAATAACGACTCGTGCAGGGATCTCAGCGGCCGCAGACTTAGTACCATCAAGACCGCCAAACGGTACGTTCACTCCCTCATTTCATTGACACATGTGTCTGACCTACACCCAGCCTGGTTGACTATATGGAAAATGAAGAACAACGCAAGAAAGCCGCAGCCGAAGTTAAAAAGGCTAAGCTAGAAACCCTCGAGAAAAAGATTGCTTCAGCTTCGGCGGATCCCGAGTCTTCAGCCGGGAAAAAACATCGTTTCGACGATACCGAATACCTGGAAGAGAGTCAGGAAATTATTGACAATGTAAAATCCGCTGTTTCTACAGGTTAGTACATCCTCCGAGTAAATGCGGATTATTACCGAACTCACGCTTGTCAGGCTTGCTCAAGAAGAAGAAAAAGGCCAAGGTTAACCACGCGTCTAATTCTTCAGAAGCCTCGAATGCACCCTCGGAAGGACGAAAGGACCTTGCCTCCGCCGTCCTCGGTCCTACAGGATCTGAGAAAGTGGCAACTTCCTCTGTAACCACACCCATCCCAGTAACCGCATCGGCGTAGTATCCATGTATTTTGTGTGTGTAGTGGTTCAAGAACGTGTCGTATTTCATACCCGAACGGAATTTCAGCATCCCCGAAGTTGAAGTTCGTGATTGCCTTCGTCGACTCTGGAACCAGTTCTTTGAACTTCTCAAGTGTCCATTCATTCGTCCAAGCAAGCGTTACAGTATCATCACCGCCGCCGACTTAGTGAATGTACAAAATGGCGCTCTAACATTGCCATGATGCGAATGCAAACTCAAAAGACCAAACTCGCAGACGACATGAAGGATAGAAGACATGAAATTGCCATAGTTGCGTGATACTGACGACTTCGAGTGACTATCCGGCGCCCCTTGGATGTTCAAGTCACATGAAAAAATGTACTCCTTGAGGATGGGCAGTAAGACCCCGAGCAGGGGGTATAGGATCTTCGAGACGCCAGAACGACGACTAGGCGTGTCGGTCAAGTGTGTAGAACGTGTGAGAGGAACCAGATTCTTACTAGTCGGTTCTTGTTCGCTCTGATCTCATGACTTGGTTCATGGTATCTTCCAGATTCTGGTGACAAAAACGATCTCTAAGCACGAAATTAAGAACAAGTGTCCGAACACCATCACATGGGGTAATCAGCATACCCGAAGATCATTGCACTTCACCGACCTACGCAACACTCCTGTCTTGCTTCCGACAGCAGGTGAGTCTGATAGACCCAGATCGAGCGACCAACAGGACAGATCTGAGAACGAATCGCTGTAATCTGTGATCACCTGTAAGTTCTGTATACTCGAAGTCAGAAAGGGGATGCAGTAATGATTCGAAGTAAGCAAACCTTCAGGTCTTCGTGTTTTCTGACTCTCCGAAGTCCATGAAGTAGTGTAGGTGAGAATTGAGGTCGACTCTCCTCTGCATCAACGCTGGTCACCAGAGAACAATCTGCAGACGATGTGTCTGTCTCAGAGGTCTCCGTCTTGACAGGCGAAGGGTCGCTGACGGATTCGCCCTTATCAGCGGTGGTGAAATCGGCAGGACTGTCGATGGATAAGTAGCCGGAAAGTTTCGGGACGGGAATCCCCAAAGCCTTCGAAACATATGCAAAGTGGGCATCCATCCTCGCCTGCTTCCCCCTCTCCACCTCATCGGACCATTCTTGAATGTCATCCGAGTCAAAAGAGAAGGTCGCAAACTCGGCTGCTAGCATCGCGTCGTATTTCGCCTCAGAGTCGCTTGTCGGCAAACGTCCACACGAGCTGGATACGGCAAGTTGCCTTGGTTCTAAGTGCACGTATTCAGCATCTACCTCTGGGTTCCCGACTTCCTCCTCGATTGTATGAAGCACGTTGAAAAGGAACGTGGAGCGAGGCGTACGTTGGGGCTCCGGTGCAGTGAGAAGCTGCGCTGGTGATGGCGGAGATAGAGCTTCAGCTACGTTTTGCAGGACAGGGACGAAATCCTCGAGGTGCTCCTCCACCATGTGCTCGCCGTATGCAACGAGGGAAGTGATTGCCTCCAATCTGGTTTGCCCAGGAGGGAGTGGGTCGAATACCGTGACAACGCGTCCTCGTGGGATGGCACTCTGAGAGATTGACATGAACAATAAAGGAGATGAGTGTACATCCTGTACACCATGATGTTGGACGTAGGGGATGGATAAAGGGCCGAGGTTCAAAGTAGCCGGAGAGACACGCCCATTCGCCTTGAATAATTTCGTGATGTTGTCCTTCGCTGACTTGACCTTGGAGAGAATCTTCGTCTGTCTTTTTGCTTGGATGTCCGTACACATATCAAGGAACGAAGAAGATTGAACTACCTCCTGAGGGACGAGTGTCAGATGTCAACACTTTGCAGAAACGGCTCTACTTGCTACGTTCTCTGATCGCTTTGCCTTGAATGGGACGTCATCTTTGATGGTGGTACCAAACTTGACGATCTTCTTATTCAAGTGCACGTCGGTACCCGCGACAGGATGCTCGCCGGCGTGCACGTCTCCATCGTCCCTGCTCTTCTCGAGGATTTCTACGGTCTGGAATTTGAAGGGGTTGACGGTGATACTCATGGCGATGTATGGGGCGGAAGTAGCTCGTCGAAGCAACGGATTATCGAGGTGCAGCAACTAATTCTGAAGCATGGAGCGGCGACCAAGAGGAGTCGGCTTTATAGTCGTGTCGGGTGTCAGCCGCCAATGACGTTCAGTTACACCCAGTAGATGAAAGCCAGCCGCCAGTCTAGGTTCAAGTAGGGCTAGCATTTGGCAGCGTATGACTGGTTGGAAACGAACATACCGTACACATATCGATTCGTGGATTTCGGAATGCCAAGCTGTTCAGCAATGGAACTAAGAGAGAGAATACCTCGCAATACTTACCAATTGGGAGCCTGAAAGTTGGACATGTTCTCCTTGCCTGCAGAGTTCGTATAGCGAGACCACCGAACGACTTGTTGGGCATATAATGTTCTGAGAGGACAAGAACTTCAGAATCTGGAGTCCGTGTTTTCGCAATCTTAGGTTTAACAAAGCCGGGTTTGCGCATAGCTAGACCGCCCAGTAGATCAGTCAAAGCTTCCGTCCATTGAGGCTTTAGACCAAGGTTGACAATGGTTTGGTTGCTTGATGGCAGTAGGAAAGAGAGTGGCAATGAGCCGAGTCAAACCCCGAATCACTCCGTCTCTCGTCCATTCCGAAAAGCCGCATGATGCGGTTTACTTTGGGTCTGTCGCCCAAGCTGCGGGCCCGACCCCGCGCATGCACATATCCCCGTTTGTTTGCGACAGCCTCCACCGTCCCACAAACTGTCATCGAAAAGGTCGTGCAAAAGTACGCAGTCGATGTCCCCAACGGAAAAGTGGTCAAAGCGGGAGACTATGTCATGATTCGCCCAGAGCATGTCATGACACACGATAACACTGGGCCAGTCATCTCCAAGTAAGCGTGTCTTTCGTCTCGCCGTCAACGTATGCATTCGGGGGCTAACTATGTCAAACTGTGGCAGGTTCAAATCAATAGGTGCTACCAGGGTCGTAGACCCCAAGCGACCTGTTTTCACCCTCGACCACGATGTCCAAAACAAATCGGAAAAGAACCTTGCGAAATACTTCGCCATCGAGTCATTTGCTCGCCAGCACGGTGTCGACTTCTTCCCCGCTGGTCGGGGTATCGGACACCAGATCCTCATCGAGGAGGGATATGCATTCCCTTATACCCTCACCGTTGCCAGCGACAGTCACAGCAATATGTATGGTGGTGTCGGTTGCGTCGGTACTCCAATCGTCCGCACAGACGCAGCTGCGCTCTGGGCGACTGGAAAGACTTGGTGGCAGGTTCCTCGGATGGTCAAGGTGGAACTCAGAGGCAAACTGGCCCCCGGGGTAACGGGGAAGGACGTCATCGTGGCCCTCTGTGGTTCGTTCAACAAGGATGAGGTTCTGAATGCCGCTATCGAGTTCACGGGTGAAGGTGTCGCTTCTCTCTCGGTCGATGAACGTCTCACCATTGCAAACATGACGACGGAATGGGGTGCCCTCGTTGGCGTTTTCCCCGTCGACCAGACACTTCTTGAGTGGTACGAACAAACACTCAACAGGGTCGAACTCCGTTCCTTCAGTTCAGGTACTTCAGGTATCCCTGCTCCCCCGAAGCACCCTCGCATTAACCGACAGCGTCTCGATGCCCTCAAGGCTACCCCCCTCACTTCGGATACTGGTGCTTCGTACTCCTCTCACCTCGTCTTCGACCTCTCTACCCTCGTCCCGCATGTCTCGGGCCCAAACAGCGTCAAGATATCTACTCCCCTGCCAAAGCTGGAAGAAACTCGCATACCCATCCAGAAAGCTTACCTCGTCAGCTGCACTAACTCACGTGTCTCAGACATCGCAGAGGCGGCAGCAGTCATGGAAGGAAACAAGGTTGCACAAGGAGTAGAGTTTTATATCGCCGCAGCAAGTTCATTGGTTCAACAAGAGTCCGAACGGCTCGGACATTGGGATACACTCGTCGCCTCTGGCGCCAAAGTTCTTCCCGCCGGATGTGGGCCCTGCATTGGTCTCGGCACGGGTCTTCTCCAGGAAGGGGAAACTGGAATTAGCGCGACGAATAGGAATTACAAAGGTCGTATGGGCCACCCTAAAGCGCAAGCATACCTAGCAAGCCCTGCGGTGGTCGCTGCCAGTGCTGTCAAAGGGTATATCTGCAGCCCCGACTTGCTCGATTCCGCCAGTCTACCTTCATCTGGCGCACCTACGTTTTACGTAGCCCCATCAGAGCCGCCGACTGCTTCATCTGACACTTTGGTGCAGACGGCAGACGAACCTCTCTTCCCTGGCTTCCCATCCGTCTTCTCAGGTCGCCTACTATTTGCACCTCAAGACAACCTGAACACGGATGCTCTCTACCCCGGAAAATACACCTACCAAGACGATATCACGCTTGAGCGACAAGCTCAGGTCGTCATGGAGAACTACGATCCTGCCTTTGCAGGCACAGTGGCATCACTAGTGACAGTTCAAAACCAGCGGCTGTCCACTCCTCCCGCACCAACCGATCGCGATGATATCACGAGAGAGGGTGTCATACTAGTCTCTGGGTACAACTTTGGCACAGGGTCGTCCCGCGAGCAGGCTGCGACCGCGCTCAAAGCTGCAGGTGTCCCTGTCGTGATCGCGGGCTCGTTCGGGGATATCTTCAAACGGAACGCGATCAACAATGGGCTCGTGTGCCTGGAGTGTCCTGAGCTCGTGAAGGATCTCACGGATGCCTATGCTAGGGATGGCAAACGCGGTGGCGGGGGTAAGAAGGGTGAGCTCACCGTAAACGAGGGTCACGAGATACGGATCAACACGCGAGACGGGTCTGTCGTCGTCAAGGGCTCCAGCTACGAAAAACATTACGCAGTCGGTACGGTCGGTGCGAGCGTGCAAGAGCTCTGGGTCTGTGGAGGGCTCGAAGGATATATTCTGAAATCTATTCAGTCGCAGCCATAACGGAAATATATTCATGTGTATACATAGATGACGCCAAACACGTCTGCAAGATACGCGCTCCCGCAATGAGCTACCGTCGAAACGAGAATGCGTCTGGGTCCGTAGTTACTCCTTGACTAGGGATCAGACGTCGAAAGCCCACCCTCCATGGTTGTATAGTATTCAAAAGGATGAACGAGGTCCGGGTCATCAAGCTTTTGCACAGATGCAAATTGCTCTCTATTATGCGACTGATACAGTATTAACTCTAGGCCCTTCGAGAGTTCGATATTGCTTCATTCGAAGATCGAGTAAATACGAGACGCCCTTCCCGGGAGGATGGCGTTCATACGTCGTCGTCTCATCATAGACTATGCTCGCAACGCAAATCTATGATGGGGAACATCAGTAACTCATGGCCACTCTTCTCATATTTTTCTCGACTGCTATTCTCACAAGGATATCGGTCGTCAAGCCCTTGACGGGAGAAGCACAAGAACGGAGACGATGGTAGCGGTATAGCACGCTCTCTTTCTCGTCAATCTTGATTAACTGGTCGCTTGCGTTCTGTCGTCACGGGGGAAAGAAAATAAATATATATATAACCCCCGTCCCCCGTAGACCAGAGGTAAATGGGCACTCACGTGAAACTCCTCTGGATATGGCCAGTGTTCGCTACCACTCGGCACCAAGGGCTCCTTTTCGGAGAGGGACGGGTCGAGAATGGCCTCGAGCGGGTGGTTGAAGATATGATCCACCTCTCCGACGCAGGGCCTCAACGTACCGAGGATGGCGGGATTCGTAAGGAGTGCGACGACCGGCGTGACGATGAGTTGGGAGTGAGAAAGAAACGGCTGGAGGGTACAGAGAGTATTGATATCAAGCGAGCCTAGAGGAAGTCCGACCTCCTCCTGAGCTTCTCTAAACTGTCCATGGAAAGAAAGAGCGTCAAACAATATTTAACTAGACGAGAAAGGAATGACAGCAGGGAGGGGGGGGGGAGAGGAATCCTTACAGCTGTATAGACGATATCCGCGTCGGTCTCGTCTGTTTTTCCGCCTGGCAATGCCGTCTGTCCAGGATGAGCACGAAGGAGCTTGGAACGTGTCGTGAGGAGGACTCGGAGTTCGCCTCCCTTCTCGTACAGCAGAACCAACACAGCGGCTAGTTTCTTTCTCGAAATGCCTGACCTGCGGATTGGGCGTTCGGTGAGTTCGGTGCCTCCAAAGTCTGGATGTACAAAACACTTGCAAGTCTGGTCGCTGGCAAAGAATGCCGTGTGCGCGGAGTCGCTCGACACCACGTCTAGTTCTCTCGGAGAAAGCTTGCAGTTCCATGGCTCTCGATGGTGCCAGCTATTCTGCGTGGGTCTCGAAATGCTCTATCTTGCAGCGTGATAAGACTCAGTTCACGTTCGGCCGAAGAAGTCGACATGGATGGAAACAACATGCAAGAACAACGTCACATACAAAAATACAGATAAATAGCAAAACGTCAAACCCACGGTATTGCATCGTCTTTTCGAGCTGGATAAACAAAGAACTCTCGACATCTATCACGTTCTGGTTTTCGGCCGCGGAATGAAAGAAGGTTGGCTGGCTGGATTGGATGATCTCCGAGGGTGCGTTTCCGTGACCCCGTCCTCGTCCGCGCTATCCAGTATCGCTCCCTGTACGTATCCCACACCCATAAACAGAGGGGCACCCCCACCCCCACCGTGCGCAAGAAAACCTCTCCGCTTGCTCTTCGTCCCTGTGGCAATGAACACATCATCCTCCTCTTCTGGATCCAGCTCGTCGTTGCATTGATCAATGTCCGACGAACGAGCTTCTGCAGTGCGTATTTCTTCGTCGAGCGTTTGACGCCGTTTGTGGGCTTTCTTGCGCTTGTTCTGCGAACTTGATCCCGAACCTGACAAACTGGAGGGGTGACCGTTTTGTTGTTGCATCGGAGTTCGTGGGCGGCCTTTCCCTGCCAGGGTAGGTTTTGCTTTCGCTTTCGTTTGGTTTGGGTTGGGTTTAGCGACAGGGATCAGTGAGATGAATGGAACGGGTGCGGATTGCGAGAGCTCCTCATCCTCGTCGTCTACATCTGATTCCGGGGACGGGAGTGACTTCGGCTTTGGAGTCGCTCCTCGCTTGGTACGTGCCGGGGCCGAAGGTCTACGAGGAGTGGGTATAGGTATTGGAGATGTAGGAGGACGTTTTCTGAACAGATCAGAGGTACGGCGAGGTATGGTACTAGGACTGATGGTTCGGGGTTCTGGGTGTGAATGTTCTTCCATCTCGATATCAATTACTTCTATCGGCTCTCGATGAGCGTCTGTCTTGAAGGCTTTTTGGGTTACGGTGGTAGTTCGGGGTCCAGGGGGAGTTGACGGGACTTGGTCCTCAATACTGTTCTCGTCTCGGTCATTGTCCGAACAAAGCGAAGGCGTAGCTACATCAGTTTCATTGGTCGGCAATGAACGAGGCGGGAGGGAAAGACTGGACAGCATCGATAGTTCTGACGACGACGCAGCAGTATGCTGATCCACTCCCGAAGAAGATTGGAAAGATAAAGATAACTGTGGCATACGGCGCTTTGCTGTGTGTATATTGTTTAAAGAAATTCAACGTTCAGGACAAGGAAATGCGACATACGTGGTACGCTCGTCACATCATCTATGCCCAGTGCATCCGCCTTCCGCTTCTGGCCCACCCGGACTCCTGGTTCTTTCGGTGTTGCCAAAGTGGATAGTGGTGCGAGCGCAGCCAGGGAAGAACCGATCGGTACACGAAGGCTCGCTAATGAACGTCGACGTAGCAACTCCTTGGTGCTAAGTTTGGAGGGACCTGTTGAGGCGGAACTCGTCGTTACGCTGACGCTCTTACTAAGACCCGACGGTCCAGTTGCACCATCACCCCGCACCACATTCTCACCAAAACCGATTCTTCTTAATTTGGCAGTCTTGATCTCGTGCAAGAACGCAGCCATCTTCTCAGATGGAACGTTAACAGTGGGCTGACCCTGTCTTTTGGCCCTATGGAGTCCAGGGTTGTTTATGGGTGCTTCGACGGGTGTCATCGCATGCCGCAGAGAGGCGCGCGCAGTTACAAACATGGAGGTGGGAGTACAAGGCATCGTGTCAATGCGCAGCGGCGGCGGCGGCGGCGGCGGTGGGGGAGGCGGAGGCGGGGCAAGGGAGGGAAGGGGAGAGGTCCGGATTTGGCTTCTGGAGAGCTGTCAAGACATTGAGTCCGACGTGGGCGGGAAAAAATACAATCAAAAAATCATCACACCTCTTCCTTTAACCATCTAACCTCTTCTTCGAGGGCTTTGATCCGCCGTTTATCTCGTTCGCGTTCATCCGAAGCTCGCCTGCTCTGGTCCCCGCTCAAACGTCTCTCGTGTTCGCGCTGCTCTTCCCGTGCGGCGTCCAACTCACGCTCCTTGGCATATACACCATCATTCTCTGAGCTTCCACAGACAATAAAATCTAGATCGTCGTCATCCCTACTGTCTCGCGCTCGTTCTTTGCCTTTCCTGGACGAGAGTGGGGCGGCAGAGCTCGAACTTGAACGGTGCGGAGACGCCTCGTCGGCAGAACGAGCCTTGGAGACAGGCTTGGCCGGAGACGAATGAGGGCTAGGTAGCATGAGAGAAAAATCCGCCTCCGCGCCTTCTGTTGCGTTGAACCGGTGCACCGCATCTTTGACTGAAGCTACGGAGCGAGTGCGCCAAGGGGAAACGTACTGGTCAAGGTCAGGGTCTACAGAGTTTGCGCTCGGGATGGTGGACGAGTGTATCCATGATGGACCAGCTTCAGCTTCACCTGGGTCACTGGCATATGGAGGTGGAGGGCGAAACGGCTGGACAGAAACTGGAAGATCCGAGGCTGCTTGCATGCATTGATTACCGTCTAGTTGCTCCGGCACAAGTGAAGGAGAGCGAGGGAAGAGGGAGCCAGGCATAGTTATCGACGGTTGCTTTTTCAACTTTGGCGGTGGAGGCACCGGAAACACGGACGGCGGTCGAGGCGTAGGAGATTTTGAGCGCTCCCGATCACTGGCTGAGAGGACTGCACACGCCAGCTCAACAACGGCTGACAGAATACACGGCACGCGAGAAATAACCCTACCTCGGTCGTCATCGTCGACATGTGACGGTTGTAAATGGTTATGACGGTACTTTCTGGTATTTTCTGTTGATCTGGAGTGTGGTTTGGGGCGAGACAGTTTGGATATGAGGCGTCTCGGGCGTTCTTGGTGGTGTTGAGTCCTCGGTCTGTACCTGGCGTCATCCTCGCTCATCTTTCTCTCCGGGTCTCGACCGCGCCTCCTTCCTGAGCTCTTGACGCGCCCGGTCGATACAGGTTGGTTTACCTGAGGATACCGCGATCAGCAGCGAAGGAATTCGGATAGGGTGTGACTGACTGGACCCGCCGTGGCATTGAGAACGAATGACTCGATTTCTCTAGAGACGAAGCTGAAGACATGCGAGAGAAGGCTACCGGACGGTTTGGACTTTGGGTCGTCGGGTATGCGTCGGTGTCGGGTCATGTCCATGAGGTGAAACGTGGCTCGGGACAAATACCAGTCTGAACCTCGGTCCCAATAGTCGACATCAACATCCGACGCGGTCACACGGTGTCTACGGGGTACATCTACGCAATAATATAATTTGCAGAGCGTGTGGGGCTCCGCACATGAAATATCGTCAACAACAGGGGTGTCCTTGATTATCTTAAACGTGAAGAGTAAAGCAAGCAACGGTAAGATCGTGCGTACAAGGGAAATTGTCCAACAACGTCATGACAGAGACAGCAAAACGCAACTCTCATCGGTATCCCGGAAATGATTCATAACTCGGTGGTGCAGCGTGTCCAGTCGCAGCCAAAGATGCCCGCACAGCTGCGTACGGATCTGCATACTGCATCGTCCGACTGATTCGTGGCGCGTTCGGGTCCCCAGTAGACGACGGCGCAAACGAGGTCGGCACGCCACCAAACCCTGACGGCGCAGGGTCTGAGAACGCGCCATACGCGTCCAGAGACGGGCGCGACGCGGCCGCGGGCGGTGTCGCGTATCCGCTGTTCCGCAGTGCACTGCTCGAATATGCAGTGGTGCTCGGCGCAGTCATGGTGGTGGTGGCCGCAGACCACCGATTAGAGTCATCAAACGGTGAGCTAGCAACGTCAGAATTGTCGTGGGTAGATCGTTGAGGAGCCGTGACAGCCGGTGGGAGAGTTGTGGTTGTTTGGCTGGTCTGGGCGGGAAGTGGTGCCGCAGAACCGACAGGTTGATATGCCGTCGTCTCGGGTGCCTCCTCCTCCTCCTCAACCTCCTCGACATCGGGGCGGGTAAACGGCGGGTCTAATGGACGTGTAGTTAGGTTACCAGATCGCCAGTCTATGATGAGAAGGACGAGCGATGCAAGCCAGAAGCCTGGATCACACATGAATCAACGGAACATCGAAGCCATGGGTAGCGAGTGATGCATTACCAAAAGTCAGCCAGAAAAATATGCACCCCGCTTTCTTCGTGCTGCACCATGAGGGCAAGCCATTAATAAAGTCCTGGCCAAGCGATGCATGGGGATCGTTGCTGGCATTTTTGCACCCCGGTTCCGTCCATGCTGAGATGGTCGTCACGAACCTAAAAGGTGAAAGCGAGCGGAGGTACAATGCATGAGGAACGGAGATATAAGGGCGGAGTAAAAGACCACGCACGCAATAAGAAGACTGAAAGTACAGCCTGTGCCCGTGAGAATGAACCCGACGCGTACCTCCTGGAGGGCTCGTGCAAGGCGGGCAAATTTATCGTACTTTTCGTAGACCACAGGGACAAACAGTAAAAAGGTAGAGAGGAAGATACCAGACACGGATACAAATAGAGCGAATCCGGTGAGGCCAGCTACGGGCGAGAGAGAAAGTCAGCGACCAATCGCATGGGACGCGCGATGTTACTCACAAGGGCCAACGCCCCATTTTGCCTGAAAACTAGCGACGCTGGCAAAACAAGCCATTGCGAGGAAGTTGAAGAAGGCTTGTGAGGTATGGAAAATGATGGCTGGCTTGGATATTATCATCTGCAAAGATGGGTGAATCGCGTCAATAGGCTTGCAAGGGGAGGGACATGGAGAATAAAATAACCGCAAGCCATACGACCCATAAGAGGGGGACGAAGAGGAGCAAGACCAGCGTGCCAGACTGGTCCATACAAGCATCTGCAGAGAGCAGGAGAGAAGGAGGAATTACGTAAACGAAGTTGGAGGGAGACGTCGAGATTAAGATGGACTGCGACGACCAACCAGACTGCAACGCGGCAACGCCGAAAACAAGACCGGGCGAAAAGAAGGGGCAGGAGGGAACCTCACTTCGTCCTGGTATCTAACGATTCCGACATTATTTCCTATGCCACCAGACATGGACTTGGAAACTACAGCCTTGTTCCTCCTGGGCAGGATGCGATCTAATCCATCCTGGAGGGATTCCAAGAATGGCATGGCGATGGTCGTCGCAGAGAACGGGGAGATGGAAAAGTGAGAATTGTGGGGACGTGAGGTAGACGATAAGTATCTACTGGGGGGGCTATGCAAGGCAGCGCAGAACAAGCAAAATGCGCAGTCGACGTCGTCGGCGATGTTACCCTCGAAACTGCCTTTGCCCAGATCACGTGATATATATGTATTATGTCATCATCACTCTCCCCCCTCAAAAGATTGCCCTCACCAATCCCCCACCAATCGCAGCACCTAACAGGCCATTTCAGAACGACATCGGCGACGGTCGTGACAGACAACCTACCAGCACCAAAGCCAGCACCGCCAGCAGCAGAGTGTGCCATCTGCACGTTGATCAGCGGAAATAACCTTGCGAGTGCGCTCGCCAATTACCGTGTTGCCCAGAGCACCGTACTTGCTCTTCTTCTCAGCCTGCCCCGACGCCTGCTGTAAGCCAACTGAGTTTACACCAACCCCGTTCGACGGCGGCGCGTCGGTCCCGTGCAGCGCAGCTCCAAACGGACGGTATGGTCTACCTGTCGTCGGTGCCGGTGCCGGTGCCGGTACAGCAGACTCTACTTTCTCGACATAATTGGAGGGGAAGAGTCCCTCCTTTCCACGTGCCTTGCCGAGCCACCAGTCCTCATTCTTCTCCGAGACGATCTCTATTGTCTCACCCGCAGCAAAGGACAGATCGTTTGCCTCCTGTGTCGTGAGAAATGGTCAATGGCGGCTCGGGAAATAGCCAAATGTTCGTACAGCGCCGTGCTCATTGTAACTCCAAATAGCGCGGGCATATACAGTTGCACCTTTGGATGGCGTCGCTGCTACTTGTCGCGGAGGTGAGGGAACAGCGCGTCCGTAAAGAGCTGTACCTCCGACAACTCTGACCTGCGTCGTGGTAGTGACACTAGTTTGAGTCTGCACCGGGAGACGCCCGATGATCTCCTTCATTGTGGCCGCGTCTTGGGGGGAGAGATAGTTTTGCGACTCGAGAAAGGCAACATTAAGCTGCATCTGGCTTGCGATGTGCCCCAGGAGGGCCGCGGTTTCGAGTTCGTGAGCAACAGACATGGACTTTGGGGAGGATGGGAACAGTGTGTCAGTAGCCAATCGGCCGAGAATGCGTATAAATAGTCCCCTGGCTGTGCTTGCGATAGGATCACTCCCGCACAGGAGTTGCAAGGTCCATCAAGCTCACTGTCGACGACGACGAGCAAGCAATTAATTATTTCCAACTTGATAGGGACTTGTCACGAAAAATAAATTTGGTCAGACAAGCTTGACGAGATCGTAGCACGATGTCCTCCCAGTCGACGCTGATCATCACCACCGTCCCGGGTTTCGTTTCTCCGGAAGAGCACAGAAGCTTTGTCGCATCGACACCGTCATCTTTCAGCAATATCCCGCCTATTCTTCGTCACAAGCAAGAGAATGTATCCGTAACTCTTGATCCTCCCCTCGACGGGTTTGCTCCGGAGGACGGTGCCAACGGCGTGCTATATATTATCGAGAGGTACGCCGATCGTTTTTCAGTCTACACACTATTGTTCACAAGTCATCCAGTGCCCTCGTGTTCATGTCGTCCACTGGCCGTGGACTCCAGGTCAAGTACCCCGCGATCACCCTTCACGCAATATCACGCAGTGGCAGACCATCGATTTACTGTCAACTGGACGAGACAGACAGTAGCTCCCCACCCGATGAAGCATCCGAAGATTTCACAGAGATGCGGGAACTGATGATTGTGCCCCAAGACCCCGATTCGCGTGCGTCTGATTCCTCCTTTGCTTCAGTGAGCCTGCCTGTGACCTCGGTCTTGCAGTGGAACCCATCTTTGAAGCCATGTCCCTCTGTGCATCCTTGCATCCAGACCCGAATTTGTCGGAAGAAGACGAACTCGACGGTGATGTTGTCTCTGACAATACTTTCGAGACTCTCGCTGGAGAGGGGGAAGAGGAGCTGAGTGAAGTCGGGCGGGTGCGCAGTGATTTCGCCAACGACAACCGTTATGCGCCATACTAGACACCCCTGCAGGCCGCTCTTGCCCATCTAGAGTCGATCATCCATGATCCATTCCATCCAGAAACTGAAGTCAATGGCAACTTGGACGGGGACGAGGAAGTCTTGAGCGACCAAGACGAGATCAAGGACTAGCAAGCTGGTATGGTAAGAGACGAATCTTGTTCGAGTATTTGTGGCTGCGATGTTGCAGTACTAAGGTTGGTCGACTGCAAACATGGCACCTACGGAGGAGAGCATTTTGAGATAGACTTTGTGGGTTCAGCTGTTTTGAATTTCGCTTACGTGTCTGTATTCTTCAAAACTGTGAAAAATATCACTTGCTGGATGTCAGGCATGTCAGGGAAGAGCCAGCCCAACAACTGAAGTCACTGTGATATAGCACGACAGGAGTGAAGGCACGTTTTGTAGTCCAAACACTTTACGATTCCAAATTACACGAAAGAACTTCTAGCATACTGAGCATCCATGGTGTACACAGTTTATTATTATTCCTCATGCCCCGGACTTCCAGTAAGCAATATCTCCATCAACCACTGTGATCGGTGTCAGATCAACAGAATCAAGCATCAAAAGATAGACTCACTCTCATAAGGCTTGCCCTGCTGTCGCAGTTTCCCCGCAGCTTTAACAGCAGTTTCGCTGCCATGCACTTTGAGGTCGTCATAGGTCATGATTTCGCCACAGACAAATTTATTCTCAAAGTCCGAGCTGGATGGATAGTGGAGCGATAACGAAAGGTAATCTTGGCGCGAAAAACGTACTGTATGATACCAGCGGCCTGAGGTGCCTTCGTGCCCCGTCGGATCGTCCATGCCCTTACTTCATCAGGCCCGCAGGTAAAGTACCGGATGAGCTGAAAATGCACGTGGTGAGTATGTTCACGGGACGGATCCGGGAAAACACGCACATCGAGAGATGCGTAGCCTGCTTGAGTGATTTTGCCCAAAGCGCTCTGAGCTCCCTCCTTCTGGGAGGCCGCTTTCTCCTCCTCACCGAGTTCAGAGAGACGTTCCTCCAGCGAAACGGAAAACGGTATTAAAGCGTCACCGGGATTGTTGGTATCGATCCACGCCTTGATCTTTGGTAACCTAGTAAGATTCGGTAAGGTGCCTGCAAACTTGTAGCTCTTGCGCACCATTTGTTCTTCTTCCGAGTATAATCTGTTTCACTTAAATTGACGAGATAAGTGACGGGCTTCGCCGTTAAGAGGGAGAGACCATTGACAACTTCGATCTACCAGTTGCGATCAGTTCTGAGCAACAATGAGTTTGGCGAGGCAGTAGAAAATTGATTTCATAGGACATGTGAGGCGTCACGTCCCCAGCGAGAATGAAATCCCTTTCATTCCAGGAGAGGGGTACGAAAGAAATAATTACCTGAAATGAGAGTTAGCATGCTTCGAACGATGAGAAATAAGTGACTATGGAATGAAATTTCTCAGATAGGACGTCATATCACAGGAATATGGGGCGTTACTCCCACCTCAATGAGCTGGGTTATTCGAGCACGGAGCTCTTTTTCATCAAAGAAGGGAGGGATAAAGGAGTCACGATTCGCAATGCGCACCTCTTTGTTTGTCCAGTCCCCCTTGCGCACGTCCTTGTTGTCCACGGTCAGGGTCTTCAACACCTTCTCAATTATAGCCTTGTGGGTTCAGTCCGCATAGGATTAAACCGAACAAGTAGGAGAGGGAACATACGATTTCCTCCTTTTTGGCCCTGTCGGCCAAGCTTGTGCCCCCAAGAGCCCGTCCACCTCTCTTCATACCGTCTAAGTGTTTCTCCACCCATTCTATATCCTTCAACCGCAGTTCTGTTTGAATGATTTCCATATCTCGCACAGGGTCAACGTCACCCTCGACGTGGATGACTTCGGCATCGTCGAAGGCTCGGACCATTTGGAAGATACCATCCACGGCACGGACGTGGGACAAGAAGGCGTTACCTAGACCTGCACCTGTGGATGCGCCCTAATAATCTTGATTCAGATGGGATTAGGCGAAACATGGTGGAGTACGCACAGCGGTCAGACCAGCGATATCGATACAGGTGAGGAAAGCCGGAACGCGAGAAGCCGGCTTGTAGAGGTCGCAAAGCCACTCAAATCGCACATCAGGGACTGGGATACGCGCTTCCTCGGGATTTATTGTCGCGTAAGGGAAGTTGGCGGCCTTTCCGAGGTCTTTGCGAGTTGAGTGGGGATGGATGAACATGTGAAAGGAGACAAACCTGTGTTCGAGAGCACGTTGAAGAAGGATGACTTTCCGACGTTGGGGACGCCTGTTACGATCGATGGGGATTTCGTAGCGCGCGCGAAGAAGGTAAAGCGAGCGCACCGACGATACCGATCTTGAGGTTGTTGCTTGGGCGACCCAGCAGAACCTTTTTCTCCTGAGCGGGGGCCTTTTTGGGAGGCATCTTTTTCGCCTTTGCCTGCGATGTCGCCGAGACCGCGAATGAGCGTGTCAGAAAGAGGACGAGCGAAGGACGAAATCGATCAATCATCTCTTTTTCTTACAAAAAAGAAAAGAAAAGAAAAAAAAAAGATATTTCTGTTATGTATTTTCGGCTTGGCAGGGGTTATCTGCCGAGCGTGCCGAACACCCACACGAAAGCAGTGACAAAGAGCAGCAACGCTCTCCCATACCCCGCAAGCCGACCGTCCTCCCCGCAGGTGCTCGCCATCCCCGACGATGAAGAGTCTATATTCTCTGACGGTCGTGCTGCTCCTGTCCATCTTTGCAGACGCACAGACGGAGACTGTCACCGACAAGTGAGCCATAATATGGCCATGGGACCCATACGTTGCTGATCTTCCCAAGTGCTGGCGCTACAGTCGTCGAATTCATCACCCAAAACGCTGCTGGGCTCCCAACCACCCGGATTCTGTACGTCTGGAAACGCAGTCCGCCCTATTTCGTGCTAATGAGCCTGCAGCCAAACACTCGTCGCCTCGAGCACATCGCAGACACTGCCTACTCTTGCGACTTCTACTGCTCTCACCACTTCCAACCCGCTGCCGCAGACAGCTACATTGGCTCTGACGACGTCGACGGCACTACAGGTCGGTCCAGTTGGACAACCAGCCTCCGCGCCGGCAACGCCTGGTGGCCCAACGCCTTATGACTACACTACGACCGACGCAAGTGGCAACACGGTGGTAATGCAGGGCGTATTCACTCCCACCGGGCCACAGACCGTACTTCCCGTGCAGTCAACCACCGGCACCATTCTAGGCTACTCGCAGTGGTTATCGATGATCGGAACAAACACAGCGCCAGCCAGCGCTGCTCGCCGCGCGTCACTGCCAGTGGCCACCGGGTGGTGTTATTTTGCAGCAACCGCCTTTGCCGGCCTCGTAGGAGGCGCATGGCTGATCATTTTGTGACGATAGCTGTACTGGACAATATCTTGTGTGGCTGCGTATCGCACAGACACTTGCATCACCCGCCTTGTTGGTCGATGGTCGACTTTTACTCCTAGGTCTTTCTTTTCAATACGGCATCTGCATACCATTACTATTTTACCTCTATAGTGTGTGGACTTGTACTCCAAGCAATAGATCTGCATCATATTATGTAAATAGTTGGAACGAACACCGCCACACCAAATATCTACGTTGCTCCTGACTGGCATGTCGGAATCCCTGAGCGCTGACCTCGTCGCCGTCGCATGCGTCGTCGAGGCCTCCCTCCTTCTCGCCTCCGAGTGGTCCCGCATTCTGATCGAGTATGTCTATCCACTCCTCAAGCGTTTGAACGAGCTACACCCTTCCTATCAGGTACTTGGCGTGCCATTCTCCCGACAGCTTCTGACAGCGATTCTGTAGTTCCGTCTAGCATTTGTCACGTATGGTGCTGCCGACACAAGGCCACTACCTCTTCTCTCCAAGAGATACTTTGCTCCCCTCTCCCACGTCACAAAAGAACTTCGTGAAGAGCCCTCAAAGCTTGGTATCGGCCAAACGAACTCGGGAAGCGGTCGAGGGTTGTCTGCACTGGAAGGACTCGTGGCTGCTATCGAGGTATGCCACCGATCGTCCTAGTTTACACTTCTCGCTACATATACCGCAAAAGTTATTCGACATGTTAATGGCATCCGCCAATTACGTTCCCAATCATGCGCAAACGCAATCACCACAGAAGGAGAGCCGATCATTGATATCCCATCTCCTCCATATTGCAGCGTCTCCACCTGATAACGCTCAGAGACCTCACTGTAACACTCTGCAGCACCTGGATTTCGTGAATTGGGATTCTATCCCTGCAGAACTCAAGAAGGTGAGCGACAACCTTTGACTCACTTTGGCGCGGATCAGGACAAACATTTGACAGAGAAAGATCAATCTGAGCCTGATCAGCCTGAGGAAAATACCTCAGTTTCAAGACCTTCAATCATCGGTCCGTCTCTATCTCTTTTTTTCAGTTCTATAGTTACCACCTTTCCTGACAGGTAGCAGGTTCCGGAGCTCAATCCCCGTGGTTTAGTGTACGTGCTCCACATATCTTGTTGCTTGCGGGTTTCCCTACGCCACAAAAGACGGGTGAGCATGCGTGGAATCATGCATGGCAGTTTCTCACCGGATCAAAGGTACCAAGCGCCAGAGTGACGCCCTTCTCTCCGACCAAAGTCCAGACACGAAGCGACAGAAAGTCGCCGCCGATCCCATTTCAAAAACGTCATCTGCATCTCCTGCTCTCTCTTCCGCACGTACACCACAGAACCAACGTTCCCAACACCCAGAGTCTTCACAAGCCCCACAACCACCACCTACGACCGTTCCCGTTCACAATCCGTCCCCCGCTCAACATGTTCAATCCACAACATCTGTACCTGCATCCACACCTGCAACTGCCACACCTTCCGTTTCACTGCCACCTTCCGGTCCCTCTGCCCCAGTTATCAATTCTGAGATCCTCGATCAAGTGGTAGCTCCAACAGCGTTCAAATTTGGACAAATAATGGAACGTCTCAAAGTGTTGGAAAGAGATATTGCTGCTATAGATTCGCAGATATCCAATGCACAAAACACTGGACAGGCAGCGATCTTGGCTGGATTACAAAAAGACCTAGCGCCCAAGGTTCATCTTAAAGAACAACTCAAAATGTTACTCAAGCAACACTATCAAAAGATGTTCCTCGCAAAAGAAGCCCTGAGCGCGCAAGCCGGGGGTGCTGGATCAGTTCTCCCGAATGGATCGGCAGAGGCAGGTCCGTCTACTCAGTCCCATCCATCGAATGCACCGGGTGCATCGAGCGAACGGCCAATGGGTTCCACGATCGAGGGGCATAAACCCCCGATCCCTGACTCTCAAGTTTTAGCGCAATTTTGGCAGTCCCGTGGTGGTACGATATCCGCTCCTAGTGGCAGTAACCCTCAAGCGGGACCCAGTCAAACACAACCACACCCGACTGTGAATCCCGAGGTCGCCGCTCAGATGCAGAATCTGATTGAGAAGAAAGGCATTCGGTCGCAAACTTTCGGTCCACCTTCGCAACCTTCAGCGACAACGTCTCATGAAACAGCTGTTAATCCCAATGCGGCAAATATCCATACATCCACATGGCAAGGGACGTTCTCGTGGACCCCCCCTAGGCTCAGCGGTCAGGTAGCGAATGAAATGCAAGTACATGTAGTTGGAATCGTTCCCTCACCTACACCGAATGAGATGTAAGTCATTCGCACTGTTTCCTGAATGTAGCCTCAGCAATCTTTGCAGCCGCACAGACACCTGGCCCAAGAAATTGGCTTTAAACCCTTGCAAGGAACCATTGAAAGACAACACGGAACTCCCATTATGGATCAAGCGCCACAAACCTCGGCTTCATCTGATGCGATTCGGACCTAGTCCTCGTACTCCTGATGGGTCCGTAAACGAGCAAAGGTTTCATGCACTCTACAAGTTTATGGCTGAACACCGTGTTGTACGTGTCCTTTGCCGACATATCATTTCTGATCTATTCACTTGAGCTACAGTACGCCTATGCAGGATGGCAGTTGCCATCAGGGAAATTCTCGTACAACGTCGTCATTTTCCCAGTGGCTTCGAGTTTCGCAGGCGCCGTGTTTCCTGACGGCGTTCCCGATCTTCCTGGAAGCGGAAACGCATTGGATGGTCAACCTTCAGCTGAGGAAGCGAAGCCCCAGCCGTTCAGTGGAATAACCTTCCCTCCGGCATTCATAGCTCGCATGCAAGGCCTCGAGCCAGCCAAACAAAAACAGTTCTTGGCACATTTTCTTCGGGCACAGCAGCAGGAACAGCTACGACGACAGCAATTGCAACAAACCCAGCAACCTCATACCACCCCAAGTCAGGCTTCGAACCCGCTTGGGATACCCACACACCCCAACCCGTATAGCACGGTCGCCAATATACCCGCAGGCTTACATGTAGGCACCTTATGAATCGCCTTGGGATACTGTATTGATGATCTTCACACGAAGACAAATGTTAATGGGCATACGAACTCTGGAGTGTCTAACACGGGGGTCGGGACTGTGAACTCCGAGATGCTGCAATCATTTATGCAACGCAGCGCGGAGGGGTCTACTTCACAAGGAATGAATTCAGGCTAGATGCCGCATCAGTTTCTTCCATGCCTCCTCACTCGATCCTGATAGACCACCATTCATGGGCATCACTGTACTGTTTCACTACTTTACACATTGCTTGTCGAGCATTGTACACTTTCCGAACTAATATCATATTATGTTTGGGATGTACTGAAAGCACCCTCAGTCCCTTGAATCTTGTCGTGGTCTGCTAAATTGGCCTGCGCCTCATATACGGTTATGACGGGATTATTCTTCCGCTAGGTGTAGCATGAAATCTATGAGAGCTTGTACAGATTCAGCAACAAGGTTCTGCGTACTTGAGTCCAATGTCCGAGAAATCCGATATAGTACACTCGTGTCGAGTCGGCTCCTTGATTTGACGGGATAAACAAGGTCACGGAGGTCACATTGGTAAATTTTGTCGCCCTATCAGTGATCGCGGTTAATACGAGTTCAAGTCGACGACCGGATGAATAAAGACATGCCTGACAGCATATTCGCCCACCTCTCGCCCAATTGGGACCTCGAACTCCTGCGTTGGGTTCTTATCCGAAACATCGTCAAAGTCCAAGCTCGGTTCATTTGCAAACTTGAGTCGTAAACCGGCAAGGCGGGAACAGAATGTACTTGAACATGAGCCTGACCTTCGTACGCCGAGACCTACACACCAAGGCAATTTTTTGCGGTGTCTGATCACCAGGACCGGCTTTCAGAAGGAGAGATCGTAGTTTGACTGAGCCGGTAAACGGAACGCGAATGATTCTTCGTGAAGGAACCGTTCAGGATGGGGTAGCTAGGGTATGATGTAGCACCGAATCTCACAGTTGTTCGTCTGCGTCAGATTCCAAATACTACGGGTCGACTCAACGGATGAAAACATGATGGGACTTTCCTGTCGCGTACCACTTCTTCATTCATACGCTCGTGCCACGGCTTGATGATGCTAGATCCTGGTCCCGTCCCATTTAACGCAACAACGTGAGGGCGGTCGATATAGGGGAAGAGGTTGTCGTTGGGACCAACGTCTCCGCTGTCATGGTCATGGTCATGGCTTTCGTGACCACAACCTTCGTTGTGGTGGTGATGATTATCGGGCATATGTGCGACACGATACGTTTGTGACAGTCAGCAAGTCAATGTGATGATTAAGGTGTAGCAAAATAGACATAAACAACCACTAGCTGCGGTACTTGCTCACTACCGTCACCTTGGTTTTACTCGACATCTCATTTCGTGAGTATCTATACCGTTGATGTTGCTTTTTCATGCCATACATATGATGCACTCATGTAATTTGCGTTCGATTCACGGGCCTTGTCCCAAAAGGCGTGCTTGCCGGCTCGCCCTGAGGCCCGTGTGCTGAGACAATTTGATTGATCCTGACGCTTTCTCCCCGAGGCAAATTTTGTACTATTGTTTCCAGTACTCACACCCTCTTCTTTCGTGCAGATTTCCACGTCGCAGGTGGTAGAAATCAGTCCTGCATTTGGTGGATTTCACATTACAAGATCGCCTGTTCGTGTGGTATCCTCCCGTAGCAATAAGGTTCTTGTTGATAAGTCGCTCCATAGCTCTATACACAGAACAAATTTGTTTCAATGTCTGATACCCCTCGGCCTCCGTCTTCTGGGAATGGGGTTCCCCTTATGGTTGAACCGTCGGATTTCAAGGTATACAAACCATCTGCGTCCTCTAGTTCCACTCCGCGTGCGTCCATGGGTTCTGGATCGTATCTTCCTGCACTCATTCTGCGGGTTTAAAGTAGGAGAATTACCAGAGTCGTACTTCACTCCGACTGCAGCTGATCTCAAGGCTGCGCAAGCCATTCTGACCGCGCGCACACAGGCGCTGGTCAATGCTCCCTTACAGTTACGGGCCACAAGGGAAGCGGCGGAGAGAGCGAAAAAGGATAGATGGCCGAACGTCAGTTCTCGTTGTTGACCTGTTGATTCAGATTGAGCTGAGACCCAGCAGACGACAATTCGTGTCAGATTTAGCGATCGTACCCAACTAGAGAAAATCTTCCCGTCGTCAGATAAAATCCGTTCTGTGTATGCCTTCGTTCGCTCATCGCTCCGTGATGATGTGAAACCAATCAAGTTCATATTATGTTCGTCAACTTGCTCGCGCTCGAATATTTTCTCATGTCATCACTTTTAGATCAGTCTCCCCCTAAACGCGATCTCAAAGTTTCTGATCCAAAGGTCAGGGACTTGACTCTAGCTGAACTTCAACTGGCACCATCCTCCGTGCTCTTACTCAGATTCGAGGACGAATCTCGAAACAGTTCGTCTCTTGAACTCGGTCGTGGTACGATTATGTTGATTGGAACTAGGGAGCGATGTGCCAGCGCCATTGTTGTCGACTATCGCTGCACAGGCAATCGAGTTACCACAGCCACCCGGTTTCGGGGAATCAGTAGTCACGAAGTCAGAGACATCGTCGAGCCCAGGATTGGCGAGTACTGGGTCGGAACAGAAGAAGATACCCAAGTGGTTCAAGGCTGGTCTGAGTAAGCAGATGTGATCTTCTGGTCATGTTACAATTATTCAAAAACGACTTCTAGGGAAGTAAGGTGTACTTCATATCCTCCAATTCCATACAATCTGTATCATGCGCGTACCGATGTATTCTTGTCATTCGTGCCGACTTGTATGTGCTTCAACGACCACGCTGTTGTTTCAACATATCTCAGTACACTGGAAATTGTGGATCCACATGTTCTGCCCATGCACATAACCCTCCGATAACATCCCTCACATCAAACAATGGATTAAATTCACGAAGTGCTTCCGCTGCGATTTGTGAATTATTCCCGAGTCGACACAAGACCACAATCCGCGAGCCGACATTGAGTGGTATGTAGGCAGAAGGATCTGCGAGTAGCTGTGGCAGTGGGACGCCTATATGATTTTTTTGATCAATACAGGGAGGATAATGTAAATCGATCTTACTTAGCGACCCCGGTAAATGGCATATACCAAATTCGGTCTTGGGACGAACATCAAGTAACACGCATTGTTCCTGCGATTCCAGTCTTGTTCGTAACTCCTGAAAGTAGTTGAGAATATTCTTTGCGGCGCGCAACTGCACACCTTGCCTGAGCAGAGATGCGGTCACCAGGGTTTCCTGAAACTAAACCCCTTGCTTGCCAATCTGGACGGGGTCCCCCACAGAATGCGATGTAGTCAGTCTCCTGAATGGCACTCAGTCTTTGTCCGTCTACCCCACAGGCAGCACATGTTGGTTTTCGTGTCCTTAGCTTGATGGTCCGGAACGGTGGCATTGACATTGCAGAGAATAACATAAGGGAGGCTTTACCATCTGTGCTAATGACTCGTCTCAAGGGAACGAGTATCAAAGGCATCGTACACACCATGCAGACCGGCGAGGATCTTGATGGTCTCCAATGCTTGCATGACACCGATGACACCGGCAACAGCACCCAGGATGCCCATCTCTTCGCAGCTCCCAGACATCTCTGGAGCGGGAGGTTTGGGAAATATGCAACGATAACAGGGTCCCGACTCGCCAAGGTTGTAGATACAGAGCTGACCTTCGTACTTCTGGGCTGCACCACTGACAAGAGGTCTTCTGAGTCGAACGGCGGTATCAGACAGGAGATACCTAGTCGGTACATTGTCTGTACAATCTAGAATTATATCATGTGGTTGCAAAAGCGCCATCGCGTTGGACGAATTTATCGCCTCATTGATGGGATCCACTCGGATCGTCGAGTTGATTCTAGGGGATATCGCATATTGAATGAAGAGAGGAACGAGCGTGTAGTAGTCACTCACTTTTTGATAGCAGCCGCCGCTGAAAGTACTTTGGACATGCCGATCGTCCCTTCGTTATGGAGTACCTGTCTCTGTATATTGGAAAGCTCGACCGTATCGTGATCGATGATAGTTATTCGACCTGGCTTTGGCTGGTAATTACGCTGACAACGCGCCGGGAAGAAAATGCTTGCCAACACCGGCAGCGGAAAGGTACTGGAGTGCAGGACATCCGAGTCCCCCCGCACCAATTACGGCTACCGATGCGCGTTGCAGCTTGATTTGACCTGAAAGCGCCTGAACGCCTGAACCATGGAACAAGAATGAATGTAAAGAACCTTGTAGACCGAAGTTGTCCAGGATCATTTGTCGGCCATAGCGAGGGTAGTCGTCGATATGGGCCAGTCTCGGCCAGCTTGCGTCGTCCATCATCATACCGGGTAAGTTGGTGTTGTCCAAGTCTGATTCTTTCATCATGAAAGTTGTGTCTCAGACTAGGCAGACAACGAGTCGAAGGAAGACAATATTCAGAGCCTGGATGGTAACTGGGACTGGACCGTTGGTCACCAATGTGACCATCGACAACAACTTGTTGCTACCTCCGACGATCCTCACAAATCTCGGGACGCTTCAAGTTCAACCAACATGGCCGTACCTACTGGCAGCGCACGCAACGACGTACAAAATGCCATCAACCCTGCACCTTCTGCCGCAGTCAATATGGCCAAGGACGGTCTGCCAATCATGCACCAAAGTCTGCACTCGTGTTTGCCATCCGGGATGGTTATCCAGAGACTAAAGGAAATCATAGGTCGCCTACCACCCGTCCTTCCGTGGCCAGATATTGGTCGTATTGCCAAGTGGTCTGTTTCATCGTACAAATTCGGTTTTGGTGCCGAGTGCTTGAGGGATGGTGATCCGGACACCTTCTGGCAGTCAGTTCTTTCAGTGCTGATTCGGTCGCTGCATGTTTGACCTTTGAGTAAGTTCCGATGGTCCCCAGCCTCACTTCATCACTATAGAATTCCCTCGCAAAGTCGCAATTCAGGTCGATTCGATTTCCACCCTTGTTTTCTGAAAACCTGATACGCGGCTGCTCAGAAAATCAGCATATATCTCAGCTGGCTACAAGATGACTCTTACACGCCGTCGACCTTGGCGATTCGTGCCGGTACCGGTCCAAGTGATCTCCAAGATGTTCGAGTAGCTACGCTCGATAAGCCTGATGGCTGGATCACCTTCGATGTGTCGTCAGAACTAAGTGAAGACGGAACCACCTAGTGAGTTTCTCGGTTGATTGATTGTTGTTGCTTTACTTGAATTGCTGTTCTCCAGCAAGCCGGTCCATGCCTATGTACTCCAAATCATTGTTGTAGCAAACCACATGAGCGGGAAAGACACCCATATCCGTGGGCTGAAAATTCTTGGACCTAACGAGTACGTAAATTCGTTAGCCAGTTGGTCGATTCACAAGCCTGATCGTTTGAGACTCGTTCCTAAGGGACAATGTCACAGATGATGATCCGTTCCCTTTCACGTCCCCTGCATTCAAGATGTATGAAACGATTCGATAGATTATCCCAACTTCACATTACCCGTGTTCTACATTGTATCAGTGTCCATAATATCATTCGCTAGCTCAACGGCCAGTGACCCCATAGTACCGAGGTAAAGAACAGCAATAAACAAAAAACCTGGACTACAGCGGTTAATCATGGAGTCGACCACTATTTACTATGTTGGTATGATGGGACATGTTGCAGCCCAGTATACTGCCCCAGCATGGTCGGGTTAGTTGTTCCCCGCATATGGGAGTATGATGTGTGAGCATGTCCATTATAGTATGGTTGAACTCCCTGTGGATGAAGGGGTGGTCCACCATTTATTGGGTACGAATTGGTGGTGCGAGGGTACGACGAAGGAGGAAGCCATTGTTCGTGGACATGAGCAGGTGGGTGGGTTATAGCCTGTGTCTAAAAAACAAAAAACGTAAAATGGATGTTGATGGAACGTTGAGAGGACTCACGTGGAAGGTAGATGGGTATGGAGCTATCCCAGTTGCCGAAGTTGCATGGGGCGTAACAGTATACCGTGCGGGCTGAGGTGGGTTACTGTCCTGGACTGAATAGGTCGGTCGAGAGGTCGAGAACCCGCCTTGCTGGGGCTGGTAGTGTGCAAATGTGACGCCTGTCGGTCGGGTTTGTGAAGTGTAGGAATGGGACGACGGGGAAGGAACGGTTGTCGGGACGTCAGGATGATCGTACGGGTATCTTGCATTAGATGGCGAGTTTTGGTGGTAAGCATTGTTGGGGTAGCTTCTGGGAAGATTTGATGGTTGGCCGTAATAAGCTTGAGTACTGGAAGCTTGCCCTCTCTTGCCGTTCACTCCAAGGGAAAGCAAGCCCGCGGAGTTACTGGGTGACGAGCTCTTGGAGGTTATCAGACGACATTGTCGACATATAAAATCTTCAGTATCCCAATTACGCTTTGGACGTCCAGCCATCATATCTTGCTTGTCA
The DNA here is from genome assembly GCA_038093155.1 of Boletus huronensis. Taxonomy (NCBI): domain Eukaryota; kingdom Fungi; phylum Basidiomycota; class Agaricomycetes; order Boletales; family Boletaceae; genus Boletus; species Boletus huronensis. Next base: position 14,980 of record JBBPRS010000098.1, on the reverse strand, counting down.
TGGCAAACAATGTGTTGCCACTTCCCACATATACCACAGCACAAGAGGGGAACACCATCGTCCTAAGGTGCGATGTCGGGAATAAGCTCCGTGAGTAAAAATCATAACTCACCTGATTAAGCCCCTTTCGTCCGCAAACCTCGCAATCAAGCTCCCAGTTCTCAACAGGGCTGCGAGACCCACTACCTGTGCCATTGATCGGGGCGGCGTTCTGAGTGACAAGAACCTTGCTTTGTCTGGCTGGCAGCGAGCCTGTGTCTTCCTGGACAATGTCGAGGGAAGCGCTGGGCCTACAGACTACAGTCAGAACATCAAGAACGAAATATCAACAATGACCAAACATTAACTCTGCTTCGTGCGTTTCGGCTGATTGCTGCTCCCGAAGCTCGCGCTCCTTCCGACGCTGCTCTCGCGCATTCTCCCGTCTCAGCCTTTCTACCTGTTCTTTTTGCTGACGAGCTTCTAGTCTTCGTGCTCGGCTCATTTTTTCTTCCGCCTCTACGTGTTTCCTCATCGCTGCACGTTCTTCTTCCTTTTCAGTCTCCTTCATAGCAATTCTGGAGGAACGCTTGCGATGCACGACGGCTTCCTCCATCCGTCGCTTTTTATCGATTTCCTTGGAGGAGATAAAGAAGAACATATTAAGTTTGATAAAAAATAAAACATACCCTGAGTTCAACGGTAACCATAGGCACGATACTCTGTGACAATATTTTATGAAGTGCCTTTTCTGCGTAATGCGTTGCTTTCTCAAACTGTTGTCCAATACTTTCCCACTCCTCTAGAGTCGCGCATATCTGTTTAGATAGGTCAGCGAATGACCGATTCAATGCACCAGAATAATCCTAACCGTTTCCCACTCAACAAAGTCGTCAGGAAGGAGTGGTGTAATGGGTGGGTCAACTAACTTCGCGTCCTCACCCTGCTGATCTTCGGCTTCTACATTTGTATCTTTCTTTACTGACGTCGGATTCGCTTCCTCCGTATCCACCACTGGCTTCCCATCGAAATTTCGTTCCGCCCCCACCGTGTCATCTTCGCCGTCACTGAGCTGAGTGAGCTCGCTGATTGAGCTATTATCGCTTTCCAAACCCGTCTTCGGTTTTTTCTTGCTAGCCGGCAAGGGACCAGAGGGTGTATCCTTGGCATAGCTCTTATGGGTATCGCTCACGGCCAACCATTCGTCAGGAACCTCTTGCCACTCATCATCCTCAACCTCTGTGCCTCGTAATCGCGCGCTAACCCTTATGCCAGTGGGTTTGCGGGGGGTTATCGATGCAGCCCTCGTGCGAGAGCGAGCCATCTGGTGCCGAAAATCGGCGAGATCCCTTGCTTGCGCATCCAGCCTTTGGTTTGCCCGCGTTTTTGCGGCACGACCCCCTCTAGGACCTGGTGAGGGTTGGACTTGTGCCTTGCCGCGAGTGGTACGTGCAGCAGATGATTGTCCAACGGCCCCAAAATCTAGATCGATCCGCGGACGCTTCACTGCTAGGGACTGCGGTTGCTCCTTCGTGATCTTTCCAACTGGTTTCCGTTTCCGCTTCAGGTTTAGTCTGGGCGGTTCTCGCTGAATCCAAAGCCGGTCTCCTGTTCGTGATATTAGTTGGCATCGTTATATGACACCAAAACTACATACCACCAATAAGCCAGTATGCATTTCTCTTGGCATCATATCCGATGGGTTCAATGCGCTATGTTTCATGAGAACGAGTAATCCGTCAGGGACAGGAGGGCAGAAAGTGCGTGTACCTCGACATACCCATGTGGCCTGTTCGTCATCAGTTTTCATCTGCTGGCGGACTCTATTTGGATTCTGAAATTGCCATTCTGCCAAGGTATGCAAAGACTCGAGCTTCGCAAACATCGAGAGATCTAACCAATCAACCTGTTTCTCCGGAGCCTCCAGAGCTTCGGAAGAAGTATCCTCTTCCTCAACCTTTGTAATAGAGTTGTGCTCTGGGTCTTCAACTACGTCGTCAGGTGGAGGGGTCGTGGTAGACTGGTCGCGCTCCGGGGAATCATTCTCGTGTTCCGGTTCGTCGAGCGGTATTTCAGTGAGAGTACCTGGGGGTGCCGTAGATGCCCGAGAGGACTCGACAATGTAATGTTGAGAACGAGCCACGAGGCCAATGGGGCTAGCTTCCGGGTCCCTCCTCTGGTACTGGCGTCGCAATGTATTTTGCCAGTTGTCAGGCCTGGACGTGGACATGAGTGGTGACGTTGGACGAAAAGAAAACGGCACGAGTGGGTACTCACGTTATCTTCCTATCTTGAGTGAGAGTTATGAGCAAGCGCTGCATGATGCGGGACAGAACCCGGTTCGTCGAATGGACGAGATCGTTTTCGACGTCCTATGGACGAATGATGGGATGGTGAAAGTGTCGAGTACTTGTAATGAGATACGAACTTACGACGAGAGTAACATCGGGCATGGCGAGGAGAGGACCGAAGGTGAAGAAGAATTGAGAAAAGGCGGCCCATTTCCAATGGCGGCGAAGCTGGTGAATGTTGAAATCGTAAGGGGTGTCTAGTTGTTGGGGAATGGCGGGAGCCTGAGGGGTCGCAGAAGACGTGACCGTGCGGGTAGAGGTGCGGCGAGGCATACGCGCAGCCAAGTAAGCCGTTATAAAAAGGTCGGAGATCTACCGGCAGGTTTCAATGGACCAAGCGGGACTTGCAAGACGCAATATCGGTGCGGTTGCGATAATGCAAGACAATGCAACAAATCAATACAGCCTCTGAGTGCCGAAACTTGACCAGACTGCTGAGATGGGCTCGCTGAAACCAAATGACAAGCAATACCGTAGGACTAGTAGGTCGTTTGAATCGGGCCCATGCTTCAAGACCACGGTTCGACTCGATCTTTGCAAATTTTCACCCTAAATCCATACCAATCTTACGTCATACAAGCACCATTTCGAGTAGACTTTGACACAAAAACTACGCTCCACCCACAATTTCGCCCTGCTTCCTCACCCGTTTCCGCATCCTCGCCTTTGCTGCCTTGGACATGCGACGGATCGCGGGTGCCTGGTGTCTGTCTTGCCCTCAGCACGTCGCGCAACGCCCGCATGTGTCTGTACAACTCACGTCTCTCGTCTCTCGTGGCTGCCCATGATGGCCTTGGTAGATAGTGTGACCTTCATGTGCGGCGCGAATGACTGCTTCGCACTATCACTACAATTCGAATCAATGACTCTGCCAGAAGCACCGCGTGACGCACTGTGAATGACCGTCGAGCGCAAGGTGCAGCGCGTTCCTTCGATCTTCGCCCTCCTCCACCGGAATCCTGCCTTGCTGCTCAAATAGGAGCTGGTTGTACTGATGCAGCCCGGACACATCGCCCGCGGATACGTCCCGTCCTTTCAAGTACTCACGCTTAATGATCTCGACGACGGAGACCAAACGTGCAATGGTGGAAGCCGAGACATCCGCCGGCGCCGAGTAAAGAACAAGTGGTCTGGATGGATGACTCTGTGCTAGTGTTGGATGCCTGCTGTCTTGTGAGTGACGGGACGCACTTCGAAAAATTCTAGCGCTTTCTTGACCCAAACACGAAGTTTTCCGTGTCTGGTTATGCGCATTGAATCCGGCATCTCAGCCTTTTCGCTGGATGCCGCCGCAGACTCCGTAACACGTTCGACGTCCATCGACCCCAATATTAAGGTAGCAGTCCAAAGAACAGTCTACAGTGGCGTGAGAAAGCGTGGACCAACTGGATTACAATATTGATAGGCTACGTGTGCTCTACCTACCGAACTACCATAGTTCTGCCCCTGCAATCGTGTCAGGACAGCCCTAGTTCAATCTCAATGAATGAACTCACGTGACAGTCTTCCTTTCAGTAACCGCTACCTCTGTCTTGGCACGGTTAAGGATCTTCTGGAACTCCGCCACACGATGACGCATGCGAGAGTGCATGTAAGCTTTGCAGCATTTGATGTGGTAGTGGAGGTAGTCGCGGAACAACTGAATGTGCGAGATTGTGTTGTATGATACGTCCGCCTTGGCAAAGTGGCGGGGAAAGAGCACAAAGGTGACGTATCCAATGTCTTCTGAATCGCGGAGACCGGGTACATCTCGGATTTCGAGAGGCGGATCACGGTTAGTATAGAGTACTTGGGGGGCATTCTGGATACTGGGCTGACGTCGAGCATCAACGAATTCCTGGTGGCGATGTCACGGAAACTCTGCCTTTGAGTCCGACGCGGTCAACTCACCTGCAGAAACACTTTACCGAATATCCTATCTGTTTCCTCGCGGAAGACAGTTGAGAATATGACTGTCACTCGATCAGGCGATGCCCGAATGTATATAGCCTCCTCATCACGATAATGGATCTGCATCAGGTCTCCGAGAGCGCCTCCCGAAGCCTCTAATTCTTTCTGTTGACGAAAAGCCAATTCAAATGGAGCTGCAAGGGCATTCCGCTTCAAGAGGGCGATGGATTTAATGAATGCATCCCGACTCGCTGCGGCCTATTAGTGAGATCCTCAGCTGATACTAAACACACACCATCATCACCCGGGAGCTGCTCAAGGTCAATATTGAGACTGATATGGTATTCCGGTTCCGTTTGGGCCTTGATCAGGGCGCCGTATTCCTGTCTGAGTACGTCTAGTGCACCGTACGCTACGAGCTCGTCCCAACAGCGAATGTTCATCGAAAGTTGAATCACCGTCTTTTTGTCCGGCGCTGACAAGTGGAATCTAACTCCGTCAAAATCTACGAACAGGACATCGAGAGATGAGGGTCTTGTGAGTCATCATAAGCACGATGGCCATGGTAGCGTATGGATTATAAACCCACTTAGCAGCCTTGTCTGCTATGGTTGTTTGTATGATAACGTTATGAGACTACCGTCATGTTAGCTAGTGCTGAACGGCGCGGTGAAATCCCGCCCTACCTCGAGGAGGATCATGCTGCCAATGGAGTGATGACAAAGTATATGCGTGGGAATAATTGATATCTGCAGCAAAAGTAATTTCCCTCGGCAGCTTTCCAGCTATTCAGCGGACAGCCAACGTACCAGATACACTGCAAAGTATCACAAAAAGGCCTTAGCTTGCAACCATGGGTAAGCTTCTTGAATTTTGCACAACTATGCAGCTTACCCAGAATAGCGCCCAAAAAATCCAAGGCATCCAAGATGTCTCTCAACGAGTTTCTCGGCGATAGCAGTGCGCATAAAATTTTGTACGCTATCCCGCTCCCTGGCTGATCTCGCGAGTAGCTCTTGGCTCATGGGCTGATGAAATGGACGCCCTTCCCACAGCCCGTAAGGACTTTATGCATCATTGTGTACACTGCCTTGTCAACTCTCTTCTAGCCTCGATCAAGACGGACGACGACAGGCTGCCTCGCCCTGGTGATCGCTTCAACAGGCGTGATGACTTTGGGTCCTCTCGACGTATGTTTGGTCTTGGATCTGTCGGTGTCCCGCCGATTCACATCTTTGCCCAGTCGATCGTCCGTTCGCTTCCATGAGAGAAGAGGTCCCATTACCATCCCATCCGCCTTTTACCGCCTTTATCGGAAACCTCGCTTTTGATATCACCGAAGACGAATTGGCCACCTTCTTCAATCCTCATCAGGTTCGTGGTTTACTTCATCAAGACTTGCAGTGTTCAACGTACACATAGGCCAAATCCATCAAAATAATCAAAGACCGCGATGACAAACCAAAGGGTTTTGGTTACATCGAATTTGCCGAACTGGATGCCTTAAAAGATGCCTTGTCAAAGACAGGTTCTGTTAGTTATCCCAGTTTTTCTGAAGAAATACATTTGTTGACACTCTTATCAGAGTCTATCAGGTCGCATCATTCGAGTGAGCGTTGCTGAACCCCGTAAGTTTCTATTAGATTTGCATTTGAAGGTAGACTCAATCCCGCGCTAGCAAAGGAAAAGTCTGGATTTAGCAGTGCTTTCCCGGAGGATGATTCTAAATTTTCTGGGAACTGGCGTAGGGAAGGCCCTCTTCCGTCTTTCGGGGATTCCCGTCGCTTTGACGGGCAGCCGGGGGAACGCCGACCACCACCACCACCACCACCAAACGTTTCTGACGAAGCCAGTGACTGGAGATCATCACGGCCGCTATCAAAAGTGGTTGAGCCGGAGGCACCGTCAGCTCGTCGGAGGGGCTCAGGTTTCTCCATTGCGGAGGGCCAGACTGGCGCTGCGGATAAAGAGGAACATTGGGCTATAGGGAGCAGATTTAAGCCCTCAGCGCCTGAAGAGTCCGTGCCTGGCAAGTTGGGCAGCGTGAAGGGTAAACACGAGTCCGTTCACGCACGGGATACCCCTGATGAAGGAGACTGGCGCACGCGGAGAGCCCCAGGAGGCACTTCCCGTGAGTATCCGCGTCAATATTTCGGCAATGCTTCCTTGCAGCTGATTTACTCGCGCACAGCAAGCAGCTCCACTCCTCCAACTCCTCAAATTAGCCGTAAAAAGCTTGAATTACTGCCTCGTTCTTCCACAGGTTCCACGAGCCCATCCCCCTTATCCTCTCCAAAATTAGCCTCCAATGTTCCAAGGCCGAATCCGTTTGGTGCTGCAAAGTAAGTCCATTGCCACGAATGGAGGGGCATTTTTTTAACACGTTGCAGACCGGTCGATATATCTGCAAAGGAACGCGAAATTACCGCTCGCTTGGAGCTTACCAAAGATCGGGCTCCCCAGGATTCGATGTCACGCACAAACTCTCGGCAAGCCACTGAACGAGGGCCCATACATCCGACTAAAGCCTCATCGACTAACCCCTCCACCACCCCTGCTCCGGGATCTTCCGCTGCCCCGGCTCCTTCTACTGTCAGGCCGTTATTCAGTTTCGCAAATGCAGCCGGCGCAAAAGCAACCACTGTCGAAAGGACGGATGATCAGCAGGCTACGGAGGACACAACCTCTGCGGTGGACAATGTTACTGATCAGGCGGTCGAGATGTCTGTCTAGACAATTTTTATGTCTCTATCATATCGCGAACATTATGATTCTTAACATAGATAGGTGTGAGTAGGTGAGTTCTGATTGCAGGATATCGTAAGTTCCAGTGGCACGAGGCAGTACTTCATATTATGAACGTCCTTGGCTACTGTGCTGGTGGTGTAGCTCTGGATCAACAAATTTCATGCGTCCACGGCCTGCAACGAGGCAATGGGGAGATATTGAGTATTGCATACCGAAAGGACATCCAATGAGCATACCTTTGAAACGGACACCTTGGTTTGAATTTATGTTCTCATGTATTCGTTGGATGCGCTCCAACTCCTTGCGTTTAGCTGATGCCACTCGCTCTTGCTCTTCACGTTCCAGACGCGCATCATATTCTTCCTCTGTCTCTTGCGGGTTGGTGTTACCCTCCGACCTCTGAGAGTCCTCAGGTTGGGGTTCTGATTTGGAAATCTGCATTTTCGACTTCTTGTGGCGACGCCCGCGGTCTGCACTACGTGATCGGGAGCGACTATCGTGGCGCTTGCGATTTTTGGCACTTTCTCCTGCGTAGAACCGGGTGGGACAGATGTGATTGGTCGAAAGAAATGGCAAACATACGTCTTGTTTGCTCCATTGGCTTTGGCCTTCTCAGTTCGAGTTCACCACAATTTGAGATTATAATCGGTGTTTGCGGTCGATCCTTCGCATCTACGGGTACTTGCACTAGCTTTTTTACCACGTCTTCATAACCCCTGATCACCTTTCCAAAGACGACGTGTTTACCTAGCATTCTTTAGTTATACGGGGATTAACTCGGATTAAAACACCTACCATTCAAGTGGGGACACTCTCGCAGGGTAATGAAAAATTGTGATCCGTTGGTATCAGGCCCCCGATTAGCCATGCACAGAAGTCTAGAATAATTCAAATATTAGGCCAAAGAGTCATTATGTTCGACAAATGATGCTCAAGACACACCCTTCTGAGCCGAGGGGCATAGAAAGATCTTCGTCGGAAAAGTGGCCTCCGTAGATAGATTCCCCTCCGGTGCCGTTGTGCTTCGTGAAGTCTGTGGTAAGGATAAGTAGCGAGCAACACGACTGTAGCTAAAGACAGACCTCCTCCTTGAATCATGAAATTATCGATAGACCGGTGGATAATACTATTCTTGTAATACAGTGGACGTTCAGAATGGACCGATAAGCCCCTTTCCCCTGTGCATAGTGCTCGGAAGCTGAAGCGATCTCCTCAGTTCTAATGCATTTCTGGAAGTATAACTTGCCATTGAGAGCAGCTTACTTTTCTGCAGTCTTTGGGGCCGCATCGTTGAATAGTTCGAAGATGACTCTGGAGCAATGTAAGTATGTCTGACACGCTAGCTATAGAGATATCACACCTTCCCGCAGGATCAGAACCGATGGAAAAGTCAAAGAAGACGCGTGGACGAGGCATAGAGATCGAACTTGAACTTGGTGCCAGCTGCAAAGGCAAGTTTGACTAGTGTGTCGGCTTATTACATAATAATCACAAGGCTCGATGGAGTCGGATGCTACCACTACCAGGCTGCCGAGCGAAAAATTCTCACCGAGTACCTGAGCGTTCACTGGCACCTCCGAATTAGTAGGACTAGCAGCAAGTGCCCTCTATAACCCGGTTTTTTGCCTTGGAAACTTCCAATTCACGGCTCTTGAGCTTTTTGCGCCAATCTACTAAGCGACCAACCAACCACTCTGTCGATCGATAGTTTGCCTGGGAGTTAGGTCAGTTTTGGTCGTTGTCACATCTTGTCAAGTACCGTAAACGCTGAGCTGCCTTCGCTATTGCCCGGTGGGGACTCTTGATCGACCCACATTAGTGCATGACACTACTTGTTCTCCCATACTTCCCACACCCCCTTCAACATTCTCCCATCCAACACTCGTCCATCTGAATGAATGTCGCGCGACATGAGACATTATAACGTTGTTGTCCTCGGTGGTGGGTGCATCAATTGTTTTGTAGGTTGGTAGCAGGCCATAATCTCTTGAACCTAGCTGGTGGAGTAGGCAAGTCCGCTTTAACAGTGCGATTCGTGCAAGATGTCTTTCTCGAGAACTATGACCCGACAATAGAAGGTGGGTCTTGCGATAGTCTGCCGATCTTATCTTTCCACTAACAACCAGTACAGAAGCTTACAGACGTACAGTCGACGTCGACGGTGTCAAGGCTTCGGTGAGCTCGTGTGTGTTCTACCCTAGCCAGATCCGACCTCCCATGGGAATTTTGTCCTTATATTTATTGCCCAGCTTGAAGTGCTGGATACCGCAGGGGCCGAACAATTTACCGCACTCAAAGAACTCTACATCAAGGTAGAAAATCTCTTCATTGAAACAGACATATTACTCATGCCCATATTTCATGACTTGTTAGTCCGGCCAGGGCTTTGTTTTGGTTTTCAGGTATCATCTTTGTTCTCTGTTGTATCCTATCACTTATCTGTCCCTAAGTCTTACTCAAGAAGCAAGCCTTCGTGAAGTGGATAACCTCCGCCAGCAGATCTATCGTGTAAAGGGTGGTGGCGCTGTAAATAATTCTACACCCTGGCGCCTTACTCGAGATACTGAACATTATGATATGTAGGCCGTTCCTATCGTCGTCGTCGGCACCAAGTTAGATTTAGTCGCTGAACGGGAGGTTTCTCGCAACACAATTCAGTCCCTGGTGGCGCGCTGGCATATTCCCTTCTACGAGACGTCCGCCAAGCGTAATTGGTACATTTCCGATGTGTTTCAGGACCTTGTGAAGCAAATGCTCGCACGGTATCCTGACGATCCTTCATCATGCAGGAGACCGACCCGGTTTCGCAAACCATGCACGGTTATGTGAGGTCGTGTTCCCACTCAGTTTGTATATCACTTAGTACTTGCATGTCCCGCGTCATCTTAATATGTCTGAAAAGGTAGTATACATCATGTACGATTTGCAATTATGATACTAAGTGTCTCGCACTGCACCGCCCAGTGGATTATGTAATAGCTTGGATTATGTAATTTGTATGTTTATATTTGTCCGCTTTTCTTCAAGTGGCTCTGTCAGAGCAAACTTACACCACGACTCTTCAGTGTCGTTTCTTCACCTGGTCAGTTCGCTATCCTTCAGGAATTACTTGAACAATGGTGCGTCGCAAAATTTTCTTCGGTCAGTATTTCACTCATTTTGGGATTCTCAGAGTCACAGTAACGGTTACGGTGGCGGTTATGGCGGCGGCTATGGAGGTGGGTATAATGGAGGATATGGCAGCCATGGTGGTGGGAATTGGGGGGGATACGACGATCGAATGGGTAATTTAGGAAGCGGTTTGCGCTCTATCGATTGGTCCTCGCAGAAGCTGGAACGCTTCGAGAAGAATTTCTATGTGGAAGATAAACGGATTTCAGCTCTCACTGAGCGAGAAGTGGAAGAGTTCCGGCGAAGCAAAGACATCAAGGTAAGAGTGCTACGTTAAGCTGTTGGTGGAGTGTTGTTAATCGTTTTCAAGGTTCAAGGGCGTGGTGTTCCAAGACCCGTACGGGCTTTCGACGAAGCTGGTTTCCCGGAGTACATCATGTCTTCTATTCGTGCTCAAGGCTTCACCATGCCAACACCAATCCAGTGCCAGGCATGGCCAATGGCATTAAGCGGTAGAGATGTCGTTGCAATTGCACAGACCGGGAGTGGAAAGACGATCTCTTTTGCTCTTCCAGCCATGCTCCACATCAATGCGTAAGTACACGTTATTTGGTTGTTGACTGTCGCTGATCCATGTAGTCAACCTTTGTTGGTCTCTGGCGATGGGCCCATCGCCCTTGTATTGGCTCCCACTCGTGAACTTGCAGTGCAGATCCAACAAGAATGTACAAAATTTGGGTAAGTAACGCAATAATTGTCGTATTTGATTCATATACGAAAACCACTGTAGGGCGAGTTCGCGTATCCGTAACACTGCCATTTACGGAGGTGCTCCTAAGGGGCCTCAGATTCGTGATTTGCAACGTGGAGTGGAGGTCGTAATCGCGACTCCCGGTCGCCTTATCGACATGCTTGAAACACAGAAGACGAATCTTCGGCGTGTCACTTACCTGGTGATGGACGAAGCCGATCGCATGCTTGACATGGGCTTCGAGCCTCAGATTAGGAAGATTGTTTCTCAAATCCGTCCGGATCGTCAAACGTTGATGTTCAGCGCGACGTGGCCGAAAGACGTGCAAAAGTTGGCAAACGTATACGCTCATTCTTGAACGGATGTAGTACGTTACTGACGGAATGGTTTGGGCAGGACTTCTTGAAGGATATGATCCAAGTCAACATCGGTTCCATGGAGTTGACCGCTAACCACAACATCCAGCAAATCGTCGAGGTCTGCAGCGATTTTGAGAAGCGGGCGAAACTGATCAAGCACCTGGATCAAATCAGCTCTGAAAATGCTAAAGTCCTGATCTTCGTAGGCACCAAAAGGGTTGCTGACGACATCACGAAATATTTGAGGCAAGATGGTTGGCCCGCTTTGGCGATACACGGAGACAAAGAACAGTGAGTTGTGTTTACTAACTGAATTAGAGTCGAGCCGACTTTTTTTTTAGGCGCGAGCGTGATTGGGTACTTGGGGAATTCAAAGCAGGTCGTTCCCCAATTTTGATCGCCACGGATGTTGCTTCGCGTGGTCTAGGTACGTTTCTTTCTTTTGCCCAAGCGCTGCGACTGGGACTGCGCGCGTGTGAACGCGAGCAACCTGCAAGGTTTGGTAGTAATTTCGAATGTTTCTCTTATCGAGGGCATGGGTAAATTGCTAACGTGGATTCTGTTTTCCTGGCCACGATGTTTCTATCCTTGTGGAGTCAGCTTACGGTGCCGTTTGCTGCTGTGTCCTGTCCACAGAAGCGCTTGTATCCTTTGCGTTGTCTATTTATTGATGTTGTATGTGCTTCATGTCCATTCAATTGGTTTTTCATCGCCTTCCTCGCCACTCCTTCCACCAATCACTTGATCCTCTGGTCTGTACCAAGATGTGAAGGATGTTGGCTATGTCATCGTAAGTTCCTCGCTTATTGTCTCATTGTGTCGCTGACATGTTTTTTTCAGAACTATGATTTTCCCAACAATTGTGAAGATTATATCCACCGTATTGGTCGTACAGGGGTAGGTTGTATTTTGTGTCTATCTTCTCCATAACTAACATATTACTAGCGTGCGGGTATGAAGGGCACGTCGTACACATATTTCACCACAGACAATTCCAAGTCTGCCCGGGAACTTATTAGTATCTTGCGAGAAGCGAAGGCCCATGTACCCCCTCAGTTAGAGGAAATGGCAATGTACAGCGGAGGGGGTGGTCGAAGTGCGTGCTGTCGCGTTTAGCCAATCTTTTATATTGAACTTATTCATAGGTCGTTATGGAGGTAGCCGTGGACGAGGTGGCGGCGGCGGCGGCGGAGGTTCGCGGCATGGAGGTGGGGGACATGATAACTACGGTAATGGTAATGGAAGAGACCGATGGTGAATATGGTTGGCATTTCTTTTGTTTGCATTGATAGCATAGATTGTTGCTGCAGTGGTGTATACCATTTGTAGAGCTTTTTCTTGTCTAATCACCTGGTGAGGTTTTTGGTGTGTGATTGCCTTGACCCTATTTGTGGACCTTTCGGGTCCAGGTCTCACTGTGGTGGTGTTGTTGTTAAAGTTTACACTGACCCGGATAATGAAGCTTTCAGCTTTCCAGGAGTAGAAATTCCAACAGCCTTTTGGGCACTCTGAGAATGTCCAGGAATTGGACAGTTTGGGGCCCAGTTTGCCACTTTGTATGGCAAGAGTAGTGTGTTCCTCAAATCCTGAACACTCACCCCAATTTGCTGGTCCCACCAACTAGTTGTCCTATTACACCATCAACAAAACACTTCATCACTGGCTAGGCCTGTACAGGTGTACAGTGGCCACAGTCACACAGTTAGGTCCCCTCCTGTACAGTTCATTCACAGTTATTCACAGCCAATCCACAATGATGCCACAGTTGCTTTACAGTAGTACCAGTCAGTAATAGTATCCAATTAGTAGTACATTGTACAAAATATATACCAACTGACTGATATTGATCTAAACTGGGTGTGTTAGTGTTCAAGTTGTACTATGCTGTACTGCACTGTCTGTAGAATACTTTAGTAGTCACTAAAGTAGAAGTAAAGTACTGTGGTCCAATGTAATGGTTGCTTATGTAAGCAATAGTCCTAATATGGAATAGAAATTCCAACACTTCCCCTCAGACATGAAAGGCTAAGACTATGACTGTAAGTGTTTGTCCTAGTTGATAAAAGGTAAAATCAAATGAAAGTATATCAATTAATAGTTCCAGTAAATGAATGTATTGTGTCCATGTAGCAGCATATGTGTGCAGATGAGTCCGTTCGTGGCTGTGTTTGAGCAATGTCCATATGTGGTAAGTCATGGCTCGGCTAGTGTTGTTGACACTATCTTTGCTTGAGCGGTTGCCATTGATTGGCTCTGGTAGCCTTGTTCTTGCATCTCATGTCCTGGGAATTAAATGGGGTTGATTTATAGTCCATGTGGAGCCTGTCCAGCATGTTTGAGTTGCCTGAATTGGTTATGGTGTGTCCATATGACATCAGTAAATTATCAAGTCACTTTTTGGGCTCTTAATCATGCTTTTTCACACTTTTAGGTACTTTTGACAGCCTTTCGAGTATCATGCAAATCCATGTGAAAGCAGCTAAAAGTAGATCTCTTTTCTTTTAGTGTCTTTTTAGTGTCCTTTTACCATGCATTTGTGCTCAATTGCCATCCCAGTTGTTGGGGTCTGCAATCTTTTTTGTTATGTGTTCTTTTGTTCTAGAGACATGTTGGTAATTTTGGCAATGAGATTGGCCAGCTATAAATTGATTGGGTTCACCATGTTGCTTTAGGATTCTTACTGTTTGGTATCTTCCAACCAAACTCTGGGAATCTACTTGACAAGTCTTCAAAAGTGGTAAGATTTTGATCAGGTAAAGTACTGGAATCTTCTTTGGCAATGTACCAGAAAAAGATGGGTAATGTAAGCTCAAATGAGTGAAGGATGTGCTAATGGTACTAAAAGTGTTGGGTAGATTCCCATGTTCCTAAAGGCAGCAGAACGGAAGTGATATGAAGATAAGAAGTGCCCCACAGTGGATGGATGTGATGTCACAGGTAATTACATGAACCTAGGGACCAGATGTGTTACAGGCTAACATAAGCAAGTGCTACACACTAGGATTACTGTGTAATTGTTACGCTTAACCTGGATAGGGCCAAGCATAGACCTTCGAAGTCGTCCATCTGCTCATGACTCAAGCAAGGGGAAGACCAAGTAGGTGCGAAGGATGAATCAAGGTTGGGACTAAGGGAGTCCATGATGGGATGGCCAAGACCTCAGGCAAGTGAGATGACGAAGAAGCATAGATTCAATGAAGAACTAGCTAAGACTGAGAGGAGATCCTTGGTTTACGACCATAGAGATGAAGGTAGGTCAAGATGGAGAGACAGGAGCGGGGGAGGGGACCTAAATAGGTGTTGTGGCTGCGCACAGACCAAGATATGTAGGGCTAAGGGTAGTCCGAATAAATGAATACACGTGGTTGAGAAGTGTAGGGCTAAGGGTAGTCCAAATAAAGGAATACACGAGAAAGAGAATCATAGGGCTAAGGGTAGTTCCAAATAAGGGAATGCACGAGGAAGAGAATCATAGAGTTAAGGGTAGTTCCAAATAAGGGAACTCACGTGGACAAGAAGCAGCAGAGATGAATGTCCATGAGTGAGACATGTGGCTAGGAAGCAAGGGACGAAAGGGGAGAGGGGTTGGGGAGATCCAAGTACTGGCCTCAAGGAGGAGGTGCGGTGGGGTGACATGGCAGGGGAGGGACGATGCAGCTAGACGGTGGCATGGCTAGGTGTTACAGGCTAACATAAGCAAGTGCCATGCACTAGGATTACAGCGTAATCAAGGACAATTTTCATTTTTTTATCGTCCTTATGCTTCACTTTTCTTATCTATTCCTTTCAGA
>JBBPRS010000097.1:0-68334 GCA_038093155.1 Boletus huronensis | reverse complement strand
GATCAAGCTGTCTCGTCCACACTCACAACTCGTGGATTGAGGTCTAGGACTAAGCTGCATTGATGCGATATGCACAGGGGCTATCTTTTCAAGATATATCTTGTTGCTGCTAAATATACCATACTTCACCTTACCTCTCGAACTGAATGAACACACTTCCTTCCCAATTCGGTCGTAACGAATTGTGCTGAAGTGTTGCCCACGCGAATTGAACCGAATTAACTTTGAAGTCACTTCAATTCAGCGGCAGCACTACACGGATCCGCATATGATAATACTCACAAAGTTCTGAACGGTTCAGGTCCAGTCCCTCCAGGCTACCTTTACACCCTCGTCGCCCCCAACCTCCTCGCATCTCTTGCCAACTCAGCCGGGGACACTACTTTGGCGTCCAACGCATGGCCACGAGCGCCCTCTGTGCATGCGTCTATATCAACCTCGCCTCTGCGTTGGGCAACTCGCTGACGGGGGAGACATCCTGTCTTGGGTGGCTCGTGAGGGAGGGAGACGACGAGTACGATGGGTTGTGATACGCACCAATACTGCATCGCGCGGTTTGGGCCGGGATAAGGGATGGGGGTAGAGGCACCGCGGTCCTCGGAGACGCACAAGCAACACCCAGGGTTCGATACGACATGTAACATGCCGGCGCGTCAGGACACCGTGGTCGAGTCTCTCGATCCTGTGCTCGATACCGGGATCGAAATAATCGGACATGTCGTCAAAACGAACATCCCTCCCTCCCCACGTCCATGTTCACTCCCGCTCCTTCCACCAACCCCAAACTAACCCCATTTCCCCCTCGGACAGCTTCCCCCACCGTCGACTTTCACATCCAAATCCAATGTCTCGTCGTCGGCGTCGCAGAAGGTGCCTTCATCGTGTACGACCTGAAATCCGCCACGCAACTCTACGTCCTTGAGGGCCAAACACGCCGCCCGCCCGCGAGCGCGTTTTCGCCCGACGGTTGGTCATTGTCTTGCTCGAGGAGGGCGTGATTGGGGGGTGGAAGGTCAGCACGAACTTTCGTTCGTGTCTTTTTTTGCAGCCAACATGGCGATCGCAAGAATGTTCGAGTAAGTGCAGTTCGAATTAGTCGTCCGATCACAGCGTACACCTGCGCATACGCGAAAGCGTGCTGTCCTTTAGCACATGAGATGATCCGTATTTCGTTCATTCTGGATGCCCCTAAGATAGATGGTTCGTCGGACGATGGTTTCAAGTGCATGGGCGGCCAAACGTTTGTTTATGGCAACGACAAAGCTAGTAATACCAAGTACTATAGAATGGATGCCTGTACGATCTGGGATGTCGGGCAACACGCGCGGGAACGAATCAGAGCCTCGAACCAGACAAGACATGATTCTCCCTCTCTTGGACTGGCCTCGCTCGTGTTGAAAAGCCACCGCAACAGCCGACGCACGATACTCCCCGCTGAGGTCGAAGCTAACCCAAACATGCGAACACCGCATCTCCCTGGATGCCGATGTGAATGCTGAACCAGGCGAGGTCATTCAAGGCGGTGGGGGGACGGTGGGCGTCAAGAGACAGTGAGAGGCGACGTGAATTGTATCAAGGAAGCGAGGAGGAGCGGGTGCGTAGATATTTGCCATCTTGCCCACCTCGACGTAGAGGTCCTGTGGAGGAACGATTCGCCTGAAACACAGCCAAGGGTAATCCGGGCATGAACAAACACCGAAAAGAAGAGGCGATAAAGCGTGTGTGCGCAGGTCTATATCAAGGGAGGGCAGTGTGTATACAATGTGAAAAAGGCATACGCCCACAGCTTGTTCGTTGGCTCTCCATTGCTCTGCTACGTTGCGTCGCTGATGACGACGTCTACAATGACCAGTGCGTACCGACAAGACGGAGCTGTGTTGGTGCTGACCATTGGACAAGAGCATCCCCCTCTCACCGAAATCAACGTCGATAGCGTGGCAGGGGCAGTGACATTCTCAGCGAATGGCGACTATCTCGTGAGCGGCGGATTGGAGGGGGTTCGAGTGTGGCGAGTGGATGACGGCAAACAAGTGGCAAAAATGAAAGCGAGGTATGTCCTGTGTCTCGCTGTGTCGAAGGACGGCAGATGGATCGCAGCGGGGACATACTGTAATGTGTTCGTCTGGGACGCAAAAACGTACGAACAAGTCTTTTCGCACAAGGAGGACGATTACATCAACGGAGTCGATTTCTCGCCCGACTCGACTCGACTGGTCGTTGCATCGAGGGGCGGCACAGCCACCGTCTGGGACGTTGCAACTCGCAGACAAGTGGTCGGTCCACTCCACCATGATAACTTTGTGACAGCAGCGAAATACTCGCCGCAAGGCCACCGAATCGCGACAGCCACTTTTGATTCCGTTCGAATCTACGACAGCAATGATGGCTGTTTGCTCGTCGACGTCAAAGTAGAAGTAACCCCGTGGTTCAACAATGGACTCCTCTGGTCAAATGACCAGCTCTTCGTCGTATCCGACGGTAAAGTCAAGCGAGTCGAAGCATCCACCGGCTCAGCAGTCTCGGAATGGCCAGTTCCAGATCCCAACGTGTTTTCGTGCATGGCCCTCCCGCAACATAAAAACTTCATCGCATGCTCTGCAAATCGTAGCATCTCGCTTTACGACACGTCGACACACACCCGACTTTGTCTCATCGAACATGCTCAAGACATACATTCGTTGGCATTCTCTCCAGACGACCGGTTTCTCGCAATTGGTGGAGAGTACGGGAAAATCACCCTCAAAAGTCTATCCCGCATCACTGTAAGTATCGTCTCTTATTGGATTACGGCGTATCTAAATACTTGACTGCAAATCCACCATGCTTCGATCGGGTTTCCTCGTAGGAATCGATCCCGTTATCTCGTCTACACCCAACATTCCAGGAACCAGAAATTCATATCGACGACGCTGCGCTTGACTCGTGGAACCACAATCAGCTCGCCAACACGGATGCATTATTGACCCAAGGAATCGCCGATTCTCTAAATCCAAGTCATCATGCATTCGCTACTCGAGCTCTCGTCAGAGCTCGTTTAGGACAGTGCGATGCAGCGATCGATGATGCCGAAAAGGTTTTTTCTTCGTTACTCTCCCACATACTCACACTAATTCACACCAAGTCCATCGAAATCCAGCCCTCCGTCATTGGATACATTGCAAAGAGTGCAGCGCTTGTCGGCAAGGGGGACAGACATGCCGCATATCGGACATGCGACATCGCGTTCGAGCACTTCCATTCGACTCACGTTACATTTCTCCTTCTCATCAAGGTGTGTATCCCAGCTATTCGAACTTGGTTTCCCCTCACCTGCTCATATTCCTTAGGCTATCATCGTATTTATGGCCGGAGAGCACGACGATGCGATATCCCGCTTAGATGACCTCATCGCTACGCTTCCCTACAACTCAATATGCTTCGTTGTCCAGGTACGTGCATGACATGCCAACACACAGCAACGTCCCCATTGATATTCGATAGGCATATATGTATCTTCTCGTTGGAAACTTGCGCATGGAGAGCAGCGATTACAGGAGCGCGATGAAATTGATTGAGCGTGCACGCACCGAAGTGCGATGCGACGCAAGTCGACCACTTCTGGTGATCTCATTGGTAAGCTTCGATCCGACTATCTCGCGACGTGCAGACAACGATCATCGTTTTTGTCAGATATCCGGCTGGAAGTTTGATAATCTCAAGATCACGATTCGACAACGTCTTTGTGAAGCCTTACATGCAGCAGGTCGCGTGAAGGAGGGAGGCGAGTCGCTCCTCGAAATGGTAAATACCTTTCACGAAGAGGTCTATACAAGTGGACCTATAACCAAGTGGGTTTCTGGTGAGTTTATCCTCCCGAGTTTGATCGTCGTGGATTCGACAATTCTCTGCAGATTTCACTCACCGATGCCTCTCCGATCCCAAAAGCGACAGTGACGTAACCTTGGATGCAGGTGGACAGGATGAAGCGACGATACTTCATACAAGCGTCAATTCGTCAACCCCTGCACCGCTCTTGACAGAGTGGGCAAAATCAACGTTGGCGGGTGGCAACTGGAAGGATGCCTTGGTTGCCACTGTCGGTGTGAGTATATTCTCTTCCTGTGGTATCCCTCGTGGACCTGACATGCTTGGTCTGGAGTTCATGGTTCCCAGGTTCACGATTTATCGGGCCGTATGTGAACACCTTGAGACGATCAACCATATAATGGACGCTACCGACTGTTTCCGCCAAATGGTGGAGGTATTGACAGAGCAGACCAATGCACATCGTGAGCAGGCAGAATGGGTTTTTGGTGAGCGGGTTCGCATACCGTGTCGGTGTTGTGGTTTGTGACGATTGTATGTTAGATTTCAGACGTCGTTGCTCAGGGACGCTAGAGGGAATGGGAGATACCGCAATGAGTGATGAACGGCATGATGATGCCATCTCCCAGTATTCAGCCGTACTGTCCCTCAATCCAGCCCCACCACCAGGTCTCTTTATGAAGCGAAGCAAGGCGTACTTCGCCAAGGGTTTGTGGGAGGATGCATTGAATGATGCGAACCAGGTGCGTCCCGTTTTCGCGCAAGTCAGGTTTGTTAATGGCATCATCATCAGGTGATCATGCTCGATCCATCATCCCCTTGGGGCTACGAGATGAAGCATGCAGCTTTACACCAGGCGGGAAACTATGAAAATGCACTAGATGCATTCGAGACAATGCTCTCGACGATGTCGCAGTCACCTGATCTAGACATTCGTGGTGAGTGTGACGACATCGTGCTGATGATTACCCACCGATCTTGTATCCCAGGGCGTCATCGCCAGTACGTAAATCCAGAAGAGACGAAGGTGACGATCCGCAGGGCTGTTCAGGACGCCATCCGTGAATCGCCACGTGTGCTCATTAACACCATGTCTGGCCGCTTTCTCAACAAATCAGAACAAGCCGCCGCATTCGAATCACTTCCAGTCTTCAAAGAATTGGTGTCCTCCATGACGACCCAATTTGACCAAGCCCGCATCGAGCACGACGTTAAGCAGTACTATCGTTACGCCATGTTTTCGCACAAGTGGGAAGACAATGAACCCCTGTTCGACCAAGTCATACGCATTGTGGTGTACGATCTCGAGGAGTCTCTTACCCACGACAAGCTGCAAATATTTTGCAAGATCGTGCGGGATGCCGGGTTGCATTGGGCGTGGAGTGACACCTGCTGCATCAACAAAGCGGATCACTTCGTGCTGCAAGAAGCCTTGGTCGCCATGTTCAAGTGGTATCAGGGTTCCGCGGTGACGATCGTCCTCCTCCGTGGTGTTCGATCTCCATCGCAGCGCGGTGATCTTGTCAAGAGTATTTGGAACACTCGCGCCTGGACATTCCAGGAGTATCATGCCTCGAAGGTGGTCCGATTCTACAACGACGATTGGACCCTGTATATGAACCTCGACATTCCCAACCACAAGGAGTCACAGGAGATCATCTTGGAGATGGAGGAGGCAACCGGTGTCTCGGCACGAACCTTGATGGCACTCCGACCTGGCTTAGACGACATACGGGAAAAGCTGTATCTAGCTTCGCGACGACAGACAACCTTCATGGAGGATGCAGCATACTCGTTACTTGGAATATTTTCTGTGTCATTGCCAGTTATATATGGCGAGGGGGACAAGGCACTCGGGCGACTCTTGGCACAGCTACTCACAGGCTCAGGGGAGACGAGTATCCTTGCGTGGACAGGGAGATCTGGCAGCTTCAACAGCTGCCTCCCTGCCGATATCATAGGGTTCAACGAGTTGCCAGCCTCGCACATCCCGCTAACCATGAAACCTGCCCAAATGGACGCGATCACTGCTGGATTGCGTATTTCACTCAATCTTACCTTGGTCATGCAATTGTATGACAGACTCAATGAACTCTCTGTACCGTTGTTCATAGGTCAACGGATGAAGCTTCCGTGCATTATTTTCAAACTCGGTGCAGTATCAGCTTCTCAGAGCCGGTCGGATGTTTTTCGTGCACAAACAGGTGCGCTCGGGGTGGTGGAGATCAGGACGAAAATGGATCTCTCTCGATTGGATCAACTTTACCTCATTTACCCTTGGATTGACTTTCTCCTCGACCGACAGCCTGTCGGGAGTGTAGCAGAGACGATACTTGAAGAGAACGCAGACGACCAGTCTTTGATTGGCGAGTTGCTGTCGTTCGCTGGCCCTTCGAATATCACATCGGCAGTCCCGCAAACACGAGCGACGCGGCTCGTTGCTCGCCTTGGGTTCGCGCTCGGTGGACGGCCTCGAGATGTGACATCTCTCCGCCCCCCTTCGTCTGTGTCGCAGACGGACAAGGAAATGCAAGCATTGCGACTCATGGCTCGACTGAGACAACCATTCGGTGCGCTGTTGTTCACGCCGACACGCCAAAATGTGGCAGAATACAGGAGGGTGGCTGCGGAGAGTATGATCAGGGTTCAGGTGCAGGAGGACACGCCGTTGAAAGAGCTGATATGCAACGTACGCATGCTGGATGTGCTATGACGATTGCTATGACAATTACGCAGTCACCACCATTCGCTTCCCCTACATTCCCTTTAGCTTTCTCATCATCTCTTTGATGAACACTCGGGACTAGGTGTCTGGGCCCCCGGATGTTGGAATGCGGACTCGCAGACACTGACGTTTTCGTAGTTCTGATCACTGTGCGGTAGCTGCTTCATTAATTCCTATTTCCTTATTACTACACATTGCACAAGGTGCTCCTTAGAGATGCTAAAATGATATAGAATCATTGTCATGTCTATCGCCTCTTCGTGCTGGCCTGCGTACCGCAATATGCGCGCCACCTGAGCATACTATGCTTAATTAGACCCAAACAGCTCGTTCCGAAAACGGACTCAACCTACTTATGTAAGATGATGCGGTTGCGAACTTCGTTCCGGACTATCAATCTGACGGCGACGCTCATCGGTGTGCCATCCCCTTGATAGGACTCCATCATATGACAGCTTAGTTGGTCGCAGTCGCATCCAAAGGCTGGGACGGACGATTTAGCTTCTCTGTATGCGGCATGCGAGCCAGCACAGTTTGGCCGTAACACGGAGATCGTCCGCGCCGACACGTATGGATTTGAACTCGTTCTCCATGCTTTTCGACCCCCCGTAGTCTCGGGATCCTCGAGCAAGTTTCGAAGGGGATTGCTCACCGGGTAACGTGGTCCTGGAATCACCGAGATGGAGCTATATAAGCTGAACGTCTATGGTGAGCGTTTTTCCTAGTCCGGAAACGTTATATGTGGCACGGTTTCTCATGTGGCGCGTCAGAGGAAGGGGATTTCATTAAACCTCACCAAGATACGCCTCGCAGCAAGAACATGATCGGGTCGTTGGTCATCGTCCTGCCCACCTACGTGGGGGGTGGACAACTCGTGCTTCGTCAGCGTACCGGTGCAGTACTGCAGCAACTGGTCCGTTGGTGTGCTTCGTCGCCTTCTTTGGCGACGTCGAGCACGAAGTCTTGCCCGTCACCTCAGGTTATCGTGTGACGCTCACTTACAACCTCTACCGTGAGCTTTCCCACCCGAACGCAACCTACATCCCCGCGCCTTTCCACGAGCGACTGAAGAAAGCCCTTGTCGAAGTTATCAACGACAAATCTACATTGCTAGAAGGCGGTTATCTAGGCTGCGGCCTCGCGCACGGGTACATCCACAACGAGGACCGACCGACAAATGCGTTACTGTGCCACCTCAAAGGTGCCGACCGGATGCTCGCGACGATCTGCGAGGAACTGGGTCTCCGGTATTCGCTGAAGTTTCTCTATCGTGATCTGTGTGGAGAAGGGATTCGGTTAATTATCCGCAGCAGACTCACCTCGATGGATTCGGAATCCAAGGAGGGTAGGGCCGATTTCTTGGAGGACGTCATCTGTGGCTTGACTATTCCCAATGTCGATGGCGTCGAGATCATCGGCCATCCATTCAACTGCGGTGTGCTCGATGATGAGCAGGAATATCCCTGACGTTTCTATAGAGATCTGGTCACGAAGATCTTGAAAATACGACCTATGTCGTCCGTAGGAGCGAAGTCGACGTACGTGTCTTATGAATACCGTAAAGCCCAAATATTGGAGCGCTTTGATGGGGAAGCGTACGCGCTGATCGCCCTTGACCCGGTGCCAGTGGCATCCCCCAAGGAACTTGTTCTGTAACTCTAAGAGATGTGAACGATCGTTTGTGCCTAGGGAAATGTTCTGTAACGTTTCCGGTGTTTTTCAGAGCGACCAATCGCGTACATTAGTTTACCTCGTGTCGTCGAATTCATCACCTATTCATGCAGGATCGATTGACCCCCTTTGCTTGTCCTGAATTCAAGTTGCTTCAATCAAGGTTTGGCATTGAAACTAAGTAATAAAGACGCAAGTGGATGAATATATACGAACACTACATAGGTAGCGCCATATGATCTACAACGCTAGGCATTCGCGTGATTCCTTCGGCTTGACCGAGATCATCATACATGCCGTGGCATAAAACCTGTCCGTGTAGACGTAATTTCCATAACATGCATATGCGGTCTCGCAAAGGACAGAGGAGATCTCCTTCACCTCCAACACCTGCGGAACAGGGTCCTTGTAGTATTGCTCCATGAAGCAGTATTGGTCTGCTCCCCCCCCACCACTGGGATCCAATGGGCGCCCAATGATCTCGACTCCCTCTACGTCTTCGGGACCGAGCTTAGCTAAGGCCTCGCCGAGTAGCTTATTTAGGTGCTCATCGTCATAGCTGGTGCTGGCTCCCGGGCGGAGCATATCTAACCCATCTTTTCCAGCAAGCTGCCCCGGAGCAGGCGCGTTCAATTTCATGCGAGAAAGTAGGTGGAAGTATGGCCAGGCGATATCTTGCTCTTGCGCATACAACAGTCGAAGGGAGTAGGGCAAATCCAGGTCTTTGCATACGTTGGCAAGCGCTGCGTCAGACCCTTTGAGTTTGTCGAGCAGTAAGTCAATCGGCTTGGTCTCGTCGTAGACGTATTGATGGCACAGTCCGAGTCCGAGGTAACCCCCGTTCGGGAGTGTCTCTGCGTCATTGACAAGCTCGATCAACTTCGCTTTCAACTTGTCGTGGAACGGGCCAGAGAGTGCGCGAGGAATGTTATTCTCAGCCCGGAAGTGGAGGTTGTACGTCAGGGTGACGCGGTAGCCCGAGGTGACGGGGAGAACTTGGTGTTCGACGTCGCTGAAGAAGGCGACGAAACTGCGACGAATTGCTCCGTAAAATCTACAATCCACTCCTGGCCAGCGGATGCAACGCAAGCTGGCCACCCACGTGAGGTGCAGGGAGGACGACCACCAACGAGCCAAACATGCTGTCCGCACGAGGGGTGTCTTGGTGAGATTTGAAAAACCCGTCCTTTCCTGGGAATTCGATCAGTATACACTCGAGGGGTAGGTCGCTCAGTTCAGGACGGCTTACCGTAGACGTTCAGCTTGGACAATTCAAACTCGACGGTCTGATCGGTCGCAAGCAAATCACGCTCGACGGCGTCGTGAATGCCAAGACTGCGTGGATCAAAGAGGGTGGCAAAGGCGTCAAGTTCCATCTTCCCGGCCTTCCTGTAGGTCTCGTCCAAGACATCCTTGTTGTTGAAGCCGAACGATGAAGGTTGGCATGACTGAAAGAGGGCTTCAAGCTCCTCGGTCGTGGAATGCGCAAAATCCAGTCCACTATACATAGGGCCAGCGCCCCCTATTCGTAAAGAGACAAAGACGCCTCACTGAAAGTCTGTCCCTTGGGCGTAGTAAAGAAAGCGCTGGTGTTCGGGAACGGGACATACGCCCCTACAAAACGGATCGCGGTCAGTGAGGGCTTCCCTCAGCGCTTGCACTTTTGTCCCGGACATGTCTTGGGATCGATGAGAAGAGACCTGAGGGGGTTAGGACTGGTGTTTTTATAGTGTTTTTTCTGATCGGATTTCCTACCCCTCAAAGAATTTTTGACCAATTGCCATTGTCATTCAGCGCCGGAATGAGGGCGAACTCTGAGCCTTACACACTCATCAAGAGGTGACCTGCGGATATGAGAAGTAGCTCGCCGCACTGTTAGTGGCACTTACCCTCACTTTATGGCGCAATATGTCCATCTCACCATCCTTGGATTCGCAAGTGATGCCTGCGGCACGAACATACTTACACGCAAAAGCTCGGGGTGGCAGTTGTTGATCGAGCATACCAACCTGCCTTGCGAATAGATTTTTTTCGAAGGAGCACAGGAATGCCTCGGTGTTCAACTTGAGAACATTGTAGTGATCGATTTCTGTAGTCCGGTACCTTTGCGTGCAGTCTAGGTCGCTCGTTACATGATCGATAGTACGTTGGCACTTCCAGGTCGACAGCTTACATAACATGGTGATCACTTTTTGTACTGCTTGTGCTGCGACTTGAGGTGCCGCCGAGGCCACCTCGTCTACAACTCGACAGTCTTTGTCCGGACTCGAGTCTCATCCGTCGACCATTGCCTTCACTCGGACTTTGGTTCAAGTTTACTCGAGACATTGTGCAGAGACAAACGAACAAGTCTGGCCTAGGACCCAATAGGTATTATGAGTCCATCAATTGCCATTATTTCGACAGTGCTATCTCTCGGGGCGGCATGGCTTTACCTCCCTCCAGATCGACGACAAAAACAAAGGGGTACAATCAACCTTGTGATGACAGCAGCAGTCGTCCTGCACACTCTGCTGGTACTATCCAACTTCGCATTACGCCAATCTCCAAACCTGTTCGTGCGATTAGGGATACCCATAAACGCGCCAGTGGACCATATAAGGTCTCTGTTGACGAAGGAAGCCGGATTCAACACGATGGGGGAACGAGGCGCAGTCATTGTTCCTCCTGAAATTCCAAAGGATGTCCACACATTGCTCACGAGGCTCGGTGTACATGGAAGCAGAGATAAATACGTGAGGTACGTGGTGCGGTTTTCCCTTGAAATACGGAGCTCAAGGGAGGCAGATTCGGGCAACGTGCCATGCAAACGTGTTCGTATTGTTCCTCGACCACCGACTACACGATTCTCGTTCTGTCTGGCATTCTTCTCGAGTACTTGCGAACCGCTACGCTGCTCCTCTTCTTAACTACTAGTATCAATGGCCGACAG
This sequence comes from Boletus huronensis, assembly GCA_038093155.1. Classification (NCBI taxonomy): domain Eukaryota; kingdom Fungi; phylum Basidiomycota; class Agaricomycetes; order Boletales; family Boletaceae; genus Boletus; species Boletus huronensis. Next base: position 57,202 of record JBBPRS010000097.1, on the reverse strand, counting down.
AGATGGAGAACGAATGTCCTCGGCGTTCTCCCGTGTGCATTCCTCGCTGAGGTCTACGCGTTCACCTCCGCCAGCGCAGTGCCACTCGAAAAAGACGCCAACACAGCGTTCATGGTACGTTGGCATCCGTACTACGACGTGTATGTGAGTCCTGATGATGAATCATGACTAACGCAGTGGCACGACAATCTGTTCTTGGTTCGCAACGTACTTTTCTTGGTGCTTCCCATCTCCATTCAGATCTTGCCCGCCATCTACCCTCCTCCTCCAGCTTCGGTAGCGCTCGCTTCCGCGCTAGGGCGCCTTGAACGTACTCTCCCCCGTGCTCATCTTCTCAAATACTTCCGCCAAGCTGTTCTGAGGCATCCGTATACCCGTGAGCGGGCAGTTGAATTCTGGGCCAATGATGCTGCCGAAGGTGCAACGGCGCGAAGCAATCCAAACGTACAGACAACCGCGTGCAAGCTAGGGTTCGGGTTCGCAGCACCGGCTGGTTCAGGGGACAAGGGTGGGCAGGAAAGTGTGTTGAGGGTCAATGCGAGGATGGCGGTTCAGTCGTTGAAACCATTGTTTATACCCCCAACAAATTGAGTGCGAGGCGAGACAGATGATTCCTGCGATAGATGTTCCTTCTCGGACTATGAATGAATAGAGTGAATACAACTGTAATGCTGTAATGAGTTCTAGACATTTACAATGGTCCAGGGTTGCCTGAGGCCGGAACGACGCGTCGTCTTATGGATTCCACAGCTCTCGCCGAAGACAACAGCCCGTCCTCCATGATAGAGATTCGTTCTGCCAATGCGTTGTATGCCCGAACCAAGTCATTATACGTTTCCTTCGAAACGAAAGTGACATCCGTTGACACATCCCGCGATATTGCTGGCTGTGTGGGACTTGGCGGACGGGAGGGTACGTAGGGTAAACCCGATTGGGCTGGAGCTAGGGTAGTGTATACACGCTCCTCCTTCAGTAGGTATTACATCAGCTATAGAAACAAACCACTTGCCATAGCTTTCCGTTGGGGGCTTCAGCAGGAGACCATGCGTTGCAAGTTTGTGTGTTTGAATGCGAGTGCGTTTTGCAGCGGGGGGAGGGAGGGAACCAGATCGAATACGTTTAACTCGGACCGAATGTGAGCATTTATGCTTGCGGGTCTTGCATTGCAAGCAGGGACAGCCTGGCCGTCGGTCGCAAGTGATCCCGCGGTCGGTGCAGGTAAGGCAAGGGCTGTCGGACGAGGTAGCGGCAGGAACCGCGACAGTCGGGGACGGTGATCGAAACAGACCGTGCCGACTGAGAAGGCATGTCCTCCAAATCCTTGCCTTGTCCCTTGAATTTAACCCCAATCTTTTCCCTACTGTCCCCCAAGCCTTTGTCGCCACTCATCGCCTCCTCCTTGATGGTGGCAGTTGGGTGGGCAAGGCGCTTACCATATTCTGCTTTGAAATATAAGCGGTACCACGGATGATCGGCCAAGTCCTTGTCATCCTGGCTGTAAATCTTTCTCCAGTCCGGCCAACGTTCTGTGGAGTTTCACCACAAATCGGTCTGCGGCAATAATGGTCTTGCAGACGGTCACTCCTGGCTGGAGGACAGCGCGAATCCTTTCCTGTAGGGATGCTTGTTAGATATAGTGTATTCTTTGTCGACGCACTGACTACTTGTTCGCCAACTTGAGCATTCGCTTCATCACAAGCGGCAAAACGAACATCGTTACTGGAATTGGCGTGGTCGATGATCTTCGTTATGATTATGCGGCAGATGTTTCTCGCAGCATCTTTGACGACGTCGTTAGGCTACATAGATGGGATATATGGGCTTGTACTCGTGCGGTGAGAGGGAAGAACGAATGAAGAGGACCTACAATGCTGCAGAGAGCCAGTGTTTACCGAAACACTGGCGGGACTAGTGCTGGCACACTAGGGCTCCGTTACACTCATAACCGCCACGTTAATTGTATTGAGCATAAAAATCTCATGAAGCCTTGGAGTCGCTCCTGAGGCAATCTTTGACAAGAATCGAAAGAAGACCCACTTTGGCCGGAATTCAAAGACATTCCCCCTTAAGTCCACCTGCATGCACGCAGCTTATCATGTTTCAGTTGAAATCGGGATATGCTGGTCTGTTCCGACAGAAGAGAAACATTCTCGCATGGAAAATACATATGGAGAGTCCAGAACTCCGAGCTCGCTTCTTGGCAGTGTGATCCTCTTCAACTCGATAGCAAACTTCCGAACGGCGCAATTTAACAATTCGTATGGCTCGCTTTCACCCTCGTACCTTGCCAAGTGTAAGAACGGTGGCTTGAGTACCAGTCCAAGTCAGAGTACTATAAAATTTGGCTGGGTCTGTATTACTTAATCAGGAACTTCACAGAGACACTGCAGCGGGGCCAGCACTGCGCTTAAGGTTGACGACAACACCCGCGAATGCGGCGATGATCAGGTTTATACTGGTGCAGGTACGTTTATTTGTGACATTTCATTCGGGTATGACGACATATCTTTCTAACAAGAATATAGAATAGGCAGGGGAAAACCCGGCTGTCAAAGTGGTATGTACCATATGACGATGAGGAGAAGGTGAGGTGCTTAATGCCTCGATTGTATCAGAGGTGCGCCAGAATAACCTTGCTTTGTCTAGGTGAGGCTTCGGGGTGAGGTACACAGACTCGTCGCGCCTCGTGATCAGAAGTACCAGTCCAACTTCGTAGAGGTCAGTCGTTGTGAGGAATGACAACAAACTTCATCTCATTCACATGGCCCACAGTTCAAGAACCACAAGATAGTGTACCGTCGCTATGCTGGCCTTTTCTTCTGTGTGTGTGTCGATGCCAACGACAATGAGCTTGCCTATCTCGAAGCTATCCATCTCTTTGTGGAGATTCTCGGTAAGTCCGGGGCTCGCTGACAACCTACCATCTTCGATTGTTGACAAGTTTTTTGCACGCTTTCTTTCAAGATTCTTTCTTTGATAACGTGTGCGAGTTGGATCTCGTTTTCAACTTCTATAAGGTCAGGAACCTCCTTCGTCTTACACGCCACCCTTTTTCACCCACCGAACCTAACAGGTATATGCCATCTTGGACGAAATATTCTTAGCTGGTGAGATCGAAGAGACCAGCAAAGATGTCGTTTTACAAAGGCTAGAGGAATTAGAGAAGCTAGAATGAGCTCCTGGTCGTACCCCCGTGTATGATTCCCACCCTTTCCATTCCATGATCTACCGACCCCCGAATCGCATCGGATGCTGATATTTTCCGTTTATAAAAGATGATATCGTTATACAATTTGAATGACAAGTGGATTTTATACCTTTTCGACGTAACGATTTCTGCCACTCGACCCCATTCCCTACCGAGACGCTTCTTGTCGTGCCTCACACGCGTAACCTCGCCGCCAGGCTTTGAAAATGCTTATAGGCGCTGCGCCCACGAACATTAAATGAATCAAGCCTGCACTTCATCGAAATGAAAACTCTGGGAGTCGCCCTTGGACGTGAGTACACCAACGGGTGTCTGCGGTGAGAATGTTGAAAATGATCAAAGCTCTAAGTAGGACAGAGGTCACTATCGGGACGTCACGGCCTGTCAGATCCAGATCTCAGTGCGGCGAGATGTTTATTCATGCGGTCAGAGGTGATCATCGTTGGAAATGCAGTGCAATAGCGTTCTTCGATTGGTCGAAGCTTATCCGTTAAGAATCTGGAAACCTTCGCTTCACACAGGCAACATTTTGTTTCATTGATGTCATCGTGCCTTGCCTTGCTCTGCGCAACATCATAGCCTCGCAAACAGCGGAATTGCTGCTCGTTTCAAGAATTCCCTTTTCTTTCACATAGAGCACCACGACTGGTCGCTAGCGCACGTGACGTTCCACGCCGTCGATTCCAGCGGGATGTTCTTCCCTACTTACCTAATCAAGGGCCGATGCCCATTGACAATTGTAGCATCCGAAAAATCTTCGAGAACAAGTCTACGGCTGTGTCCTGTGCTTAGGTGTGTGGTGTTGAAATACATTTGTCTGCAACTCATATCGGTTAATTTGGCTGGTAGAGAAGGCGTACAGCTGATCACGGGTACACCACCACATGGTTGAGCAGAAAAACAATCCGTTGTCCATGGAGCCGTCGGCCGCTGACCTTGGGAACACATAATACGATGGTAGTCATATCCCGACTTGGGATGAAACAATTGTTTCGTCTCTCAAAATGGCGCCGGTATAGCCAATTTTGCTTTGGAATCCCCACAAACATGTGCTCACACGCTTACCTGGCGGAAATAAGACATTTGGGAAGCGTGAGCCATTCGTATGTGATTCAATCTGGATCTAATTTTGTTCTCTGGGCAGGGCTGATGCACCTACGGACACGCTATCTGCATATAACAAAAGTTACCACCCACCCTCTTCCCTTCCCTGATACTAACAAATACATCTTGCATTTGATTTCTTTGCCGACGCAGCAAATCGCGGGCGTTCATTGGGACGCATGACATTGTCAACCAACTGTTGAGTTCTCACATGCACACGCGGATGCCCATGATTTTCGCGTGGACATTCCCACTAGCGTAATCCAGCGATCACGATATCAAATCTCTCAATTCCGAATGTCCCTGTCCTTTCCACGTTACAGGTCGACCATTCGGACAGGTAAAAAAAATGGGTCCCGAAGCCAAACCTACTAATGAGGAAGATCAGCAATGATGTGATTGTGCCTATCCGCATCCGGCGTTGTTCCCGCACCCCATTTCAGAAGGCGGGCGTTTTGGCGACGACAGTCAACTTAAAACGGCTAGGGCAGGTCTTTTGTTGGTGGAATATTTCGCTATTTTTCCATCACACAATCTCGGACAACCAATCTCGGTTGTCATTCTGCGTCTGTGTTTGCCATCGCTGGGTGGTAGTAGTCTCCAGTAGCTTCCTCCCAAAGTCAACGCCAGTTAGAGTGCGTCGATCCTGTCGCTCGTTCTCCTTCTCACTTGGTGCATTGTCGGAACCGCTGGATCTAGCTGGTAAGTAGCCGGGCTTTTTCTGTCAAGGAAAAGTTTTACTCGACGAAATGTTTGTTCCCAGGTAATGCAGAACATCATCGTCACATGGAACTGTCGTTAGAGACGTATCGGGTCATCGCCAAACATGTCGGAAGTAGAGCAGACCTCTGCACCCTCTGCAGGGTAAATAAGGGGTTTCAACTGGCAGCAGAGCGGGCACTGTACAACACCATCTGCGCAACGGATGCGTGGGACGCATTCGGGATGTGCAAGTTGTTCGCGGGGACTCCCCGCCTTGCGGAAATAGTGGAAGCTCTGACGCTTTTCGTCAGCGGCGGGGATGACAGTGACAGCAGTCCCGAATCCGAGGTCCATTTGCCGAATCACTTTTGGCCAACCGTATCCCAGGCGCTCCACCACACGACGAGACTACGTTTCTTGAACCTCCATCTTGACAATGCAGACGACGCTGCTCAGGCGTGGATTCTCAACGGTACCACATTTCAGCTTCGTAGCTTCCACTGTGACCTACAGTGGGATGCTCATCTTGTATCATTTCTGAACACCCAATCCAACATCAATGACTTGTATATCATAGACTATTCCGTTCCCGAGAATACTGCCCAAGCCTCCACATCTATATCGTCACCCCTGGACCCTGGCGCGCTCCCGAATTTATCAACCTTGGAATGCACTTTTGCAGAAGCTGCGTGCGCCTTGGTTCCCACCCGGCCTATTTCTCGACTCAAAACATGTTTCTCTAAAACTCGACTGCCAGAAAAGAGGGAGGAGTTGTTGTTCCTGTTCTCAAAGTTGATGGAAACGACACATCCTCTTCGCTCGCTCGACATCGCTGATTCAAGTTACTCTGAATCGTTCTCCATGGATCTCCTCGCCTCCGTGGTGAGGTTGCAGAGCCAGGTCCACGACCTACGGTATCTTGCAACACTCGTCCTGCCCATTGATGGTCACGTTGTATGTATAGCTCTGTCTCAACAAAGCCGTTGTTGGTTGACATCCTTCATCAAGCGTCTCAAGTTTTACGGGCTTTTGCGGATACTCCGTTCTCTGCAGTGTGTCGAAGTGGACGTCTCGGAATGGGAGCCATCACCACCTATTCCGGCAGGCATACGGGCACTGACAAGTGAACTGCGGCTTTACTGTCCATCACTCCAGCGGGTAATATTTGTCAACGATTTCGAGAGGACGGTCGTTGCCGCGTCTCATGATACCTACGCTCCAGACTGCGACACCAGCACCGAAAATATCTGGAGAGAATTTTAACCGGTATTTTCTTTTGGAACTTTCCCTCGAATGTTGCCATGCTAACCTCATAATAGAGCTTCATTGCCCCTATCATTCGTCTTGTTTGCCGTTCTTCGTGTTCATCGCATGTAGCCATAATAAAAATCATTGAGGATCTCCGCCCGTCACAACGATCTCGTGCCATATGCTGCTCAGACATGTAACTTGCGATCCGTGGTTATATTGGGAAGCTGACCGTTGTCGTCCGGGAATAACCTACATGCAACGCATGCAACCCTGCATATCCTCGGGCATGAGATCACATGATTATTCTTGACTCAAATGGGTCAAACTTAAGCTTGACGTGTGTATGTAACTCTATTTAACTTCCTACCCCCCTCTAAGTGCTTTGAACTCAGCCAACAGATGGTTACCAAAAGCTGATGAAGTATGCCAGCATTCTAATCCACGCCTCGGGGGAAGTTTGGAGTTTACTTGCTAGCATGGTAAGCTACGTTGTGCGTGGGTAACGCCAATAACTTTTTATACCCAATCGGATGCCAGTGACTGCCCCTGAAATTCTTTGGTGACTTGTTCTTACGAGATAGGAGGCCAATTTAACGGCAAGTTTAAGTAGGAATCCTATGCTTCACTTTGATCACTGCCCGTTTCTGATGCGACCGTTCTCGTGTTCACTGAGACGTTGGCCTTTTCTGTTGAGCCCGCCCGCGAACGCGTGCGCCGTCGACTTTTGATGTGAATAAGGGTATTCGTGCATCGAATCACGGAACGACACTCAAACGTGCAAAGGAACACGCCATTCATATTACGACGATGATTGAAAGGCATGCACTTTCTTCTGGTGCACTGTTCGACCCTGACTAACCAACGGAAGAACGAGCATTCATGTCCTCCTTTCTAGCGATCTCACATTACGGCCTTGTGGCAGAAGCACATTGCGCAGCAATTTTGAAATGACCACCCTCAAAGTTTCTCGTGCGTTGTTTGGCGGACCATGGTGTTGCAGTGTCACCGTCACTGCCAGTGTGGGCTGACGCATACATTACACTCGTGTTTGGTGATCTGAGTCGTTTTGGCCGACGAGGACATAGATCTGTGTGTGCGAAGATTCACACAGAAAAAAAATGCTCCCGAAAAGGTGAGGCCCAGGCCAGGAAACATGCATTTGACTCGCACCAAAGTTTATCCGGAGTTTGCTCGTTTGAAAATGGAATCAAATAGGACCGTCCGGATGGATTGACCTGTAGAGGGGCTTGTACATTGGAATGGTGATCGAGCCTTTTAAAACTCAAAGCGGTCCGGTCAGGGTGTAGTGTTTATAGTGATCGATAGCATGGTTGAAAGTTCCATTGCTGCGGTACTGCGGTGCACATCTGTTGATTAGTCTCAGGTATTGTCGACTCCAATCGAGTTGTTGCAACCGCGCTCTTGCCATCAAGTGTGTTATCTTATCGTTCTTCCATCTAGCGGGAATGGTGCGGCAGACATGATCTTCGGTCTGCCAAAAGGAGGACCGTCACGTTCGGTTATGTGTTTGCCGCTGGTGTGCCATCCATGGCGCTTCGTATTGGAGTCCCGTGCCGATCGTTCAGCGCAGGACGTGTCACCGCACTCGATTGCCGCTCGCGTCCTACGTCACCAGATCACAGTTATGATGTCATTTGGTGCGCATGTCATCATCGAACCACTACACTTGCCTAATGCGTATGGTGCTCTTGGACCGTATATAAAGGATGGGGGGGCGACGGTGTCCTCCAGTCGCATCTTCTTCCCTCTCTTGTCGCATCCATCGCTGTATCATCGATATCAGACAACAAACATGACCAACCAAGAACCCAGGTGAGCGGGCGAGCCACTTTGTGGACGAAGGGCCCGTGATGTTGACAATGCACCGTAGCAAAGTCTCGGGCCAGATGCACTCTGCCAAGGGATCCGCCGTCGAGAGTGTGCGGTCTCCCCCTTGTCGCACCAGAAATGGTCTGATGTTCATCTAGGTTGGCGATATGACGGGCTCCCAGAGCTGGTCGCAGGCGGGCAAAGAAGAACATGCCCGCGGCGAAGGGGAACATAAGGCTGCTCAGGCCAAGGGCTACGCGCAAGGCGTCGCTGATAGGTTGGGCGGCTACAAGGACTCGCTCGTTGGCGCCGTCAGTGGAGACAAGTCTCAGCAAGCCTCTGGTAAGTGTTGCGGATAAAGATCCTGTCCCAGGTCACTGATGCATTGCGACAGGGAATGCCAGGAATGAGAAAGGCCAGGCTCAACAGGAAGTCAACAAGCCTACACGCGAGTAAACATGGTATCTGTACATTCCGGACGTTGTAGAGCACTGTACGTTTCGGCTGTTGTAAATCAGAAGTTTGACTTGGTCCGAATCATGCTCCAGAAGAGAAATTACCGCGTACAGTTATTGGCAATGTTTGACCCACGTTATTCTAGCTTTCGACCAAGACATGCGGTTACACCCAACTCCGTGGATTCTTCAAGACTTTTACAATCCGCTCCTCTTCGCTTCCTGCTTGTGTCCCAAGCTCAGACATGTACTCCCACCTCGCCATCTCCGGTAAGCTCATTAAGATGCTCTCGATGCGCGCGGAAGGTGTCTTGAGTCCAAACTTTGTGCCCCTATCGTACACCAAGTTGAACTCTACGTATCTCCCTCTGCGAAGAAGTTGCCATCGACGGTGATGGTCTGTGGGAATGTCACGTTTCTTCTGCAGAAGGGGGATGTACGATGGTATGATGGAGTTTCCAAGACGCGAAATAAACTCGAAAATCTCCTCTGGTTCTCTCGGCCTCTTGACTTCCTCCGAGACGCGGGCGTGCTTCTCGTTGGAGAGGTCATCAAAGAACAGACCCCCGATTCCGCGAGTCTCCTGCCGATGAGGGATGAAGAAGTATTCGTCGCACCACTTTTTGAATGCGCTGTACAGTTCGTCATTCTGACAAGCATCCTTCAAAGTTGTGTGGAAGTGTCTCGCGTCCTCCTCATCAAGGTAGGATGGTGTTAGGTCGGATCCACCACCGAACCACCAGGCAACGATTTTACCCGTCTCATCTCCTTCGCCTGCTTCTTCAGTGATTTCGAAATAGCGGTAGTTGGCATGTACAGTCGGTTCGAATGGGCTGCGAGGGTGGATGACGAGACTGATGCCTGCGGCGAAGAATGGGAGACTGGTTTTTTCGTCGTAGGGCAGGGAAGAGTGATCCGCACGCATCTCTTTGATCGCAGCCGGAGGGAGAATGCCGTGGACGACGGACACGTTCACTCCTGCTTTCTCGAGTTTGGTCTGCAGCGTCGAGGTGGTCTGACCAGCATCGGGTGTGCAGGCGAAGACGCACGACAAGCCCCTTCCCCCTGATATTCTGGTCCATGCGTCACGCTTGAACCTCGGCGCATTGGGGTCGAGTTGCTCGAGTGCGGTGACGATATCATTCTGGAGACCGTCTATGAATATTTCCACCTTCTTGCGCATTGAAGTCGCCATGGTAGTAAGTGCTGGGATTTGCCAATTGTGCGGCGATCGTTGATAGATACGAGGCTGAATCTGGTGTTTTTTCGACAAGATGACATTCAGCTGATCAAACGCGCGATATCCCGAACGCGATAAAGTCACGTGCCCTTGGTAGATCTTGCGTTCAACCAGACCAAGACATTGTCGCCGCTGCACGTAGCGCATAAAATTGCACAACCATTTTCGAAAATCGTACCATCATGGATGCCCGTCTCAGGCGAGTGAACAAGGAAATTACAGGTTAGTGGTCGTGAGACATGTCGGAGTACCGCTGACCCACGCTTCGCTCAGACTGCAAGAACGACAAATCCTCCAACATTAGTATCGATCTCATTGATAACTCGCCTTTCCACCTCAAAGGATCGTTTCCGGGACCGAAAGACACGCCATATGAGGGCGGTACATTCGAGGTGGTAAGTCAACCTCCTTTTTCGTGCACCGATGGTATCGCAGACGCCTGCGGCATAGGATATCGTGATCCCCGAATCGTATCCATTCCAGCCAGTCAAGATGAAGTTCATCACGAAGGTGTACCATCCCAACGTATCCTCAGCTTCTGGTGCAATTTGCCTCGACATTCTGAAAGATGCCTGGTCCCCTGTCCTCACCCTCAAGTCCACGTTGATATCGCTCCAGTCCCTTTTGTGTTCTCCTGAACCGAACGACCCTCAGGACGCTGAAGTCGCTAAACACTATACGACGAGCAAGCGTAGCTTCGAAGAGACGGCGAGATATTGGACTCAAGTCTACGCCGGAGGCTCTGCTTCGCGAGGCAAAGCCCCCGCGAGGGAATCGCACAGAGACGAGGTCGCAATTGCTGGCCTTGAGAGGGCACATGTAGACCAATTCGAGGGGCTCGGGTTTGAACGATCGAAAGTTGTGCGTATCTAACAAGTATCTTTACTTTGCCCATTACTCATCGTGACCGTTCTCTCCACGGACAGATTGATGTCCTCCGGAGATTGAATTATCGTGGAGCGAATGTAGCAACTATTTCGGAAGATAAAGTTGTGGAAGAACTGTTGAAATGACACAGCTGTCACAATACCCCTCGCATGTGAATCCGCTATCAAATGTCTGTATCCCTGCACCGTTTATGTCACTGTATCTACCTTCCTCAGCACTCACGCAGCCTATTCGTCCGGCTCCTCCTTATCGCCCATGTCTGTGCAGAACCCTGACTGCTTGGCACTTGCTTTTTGGGATCCTCGTGCTTTTCTCACGCGGACATGCAAGATCCCATCGCAAGGAGTCAGTCCTTGTGTGAGCTGACTGAAGGTAATGACTCGGAAACACGGCTCTGAGAGACAGTTGCCCTTCGCCGTGCGATACGCCTGTTCTAGCAATGGATTTTACATTCTCATCGGCGCCATTCTTGTGAGAGCGCCGTGATGCTCGGTTCTGCCAGCTCAGACGGTGAAGCTTGGTTGCATGATTTCATTTCAGGGTCCCATTTTCGAAGACAAGGCTGCGCGTGCAACACGTCTCCGATTGGTATGTGGCAGGATGAAGAAGGTGCGTTGGCAATATCGGTACTGACCATAACCTATTTCTAGATCTGGGACAAACTGGGCGACGGGTTGTTGCGCCATGTAATGGGGCTCGTCAAGGTCCAAGATGCCCCTCCGCAACGGACCTCCACGCCAGTCACCTGTCGGCGGGGTGCAGGTGAAAATTTCTACGTATAACGACCCAAGTCGTAAAAAAATTATATCAAAAAAAGAGAAAAAAAAGTTCTCATTTGTCCGTCTGCTGCAAGCGTCGCCATAACAAGAATGTGGGGTAGAGGGTGCGAGCTGCAACTCAAATTATTAAAAAGCTTAACTGGTTTCGGGGTGCCCCTGATAGCGCGGGGGGACAAGGAAAAAAAAATAACAAAAGACGAAAGGTGAAAGGCGAAAGATAGCGCTGGTCACCCTGCGTGGACAGGGAGTGCGCGGGGGGAATGCGACTCGGAGCGAGTGCTCAGTGCGCTGAAAAATGCGATGGCGAGCGAGTTGGATGTCGAGGGTCGGACGCGTGCATGAAATCGACCAACGAGGGCAGGTGGGACATCCCTACCTACTATTTCAGCTATGAACCAAGTCAGTGCATGACAAATTCAATTGAAAATGTTCACGCGGGTGATTTGGAATCATAGTGTATAGTAGGCATGGAGTGACACCAAGAGCCACTCTATGGGCTGATCCAGGCAATGGGTCCAAGGAACAAGCTGGGGGAGTGACAAGGAGGATGAGAGAGAGTGGTTGGGACTGCGAGAAATTGGGTTGGAGGGTTTCAAGACTTCAACCCGTTGCGACAACCGCTCCTTTTATATGATCACCCTCACGACGATTTTTTCCATGTTGCGGTGCTCGCTTTTTGGAGGCATGTCTGCCCATCGAACCACGCCGGCTCTTTTCCGTCACATAATTTTACACAAGGTCCCATGTAAGCATTGTGCATCATCACCTGATAATCACACTGATCGGACATGTTGCAGGCAAGTCAGAAAAGGAACCGGACATGGGTGTCCTATGAACGGCAACGTCAACATTGAGTTTAGAATAACATTTCATGAAGGTCCGACACGCACCGTGGTCCGTGGCGAGCACAGCCGATAGCCTCGTTGACATACTAGACGGTCCATTCGTAAGGGTTTATACACAAAGACAGGAATTTCAGGGACTGAGGGACTTGTTTACGCTAGTACCGGTTTGTCCACCATGACAGCATCCCGAGCGATAGGTATAATTGTTGTTGGTAAATGTGCGCTTCGATGGCACGGGGATCAACGCGTGAGTTTCCACATCACCTGAGCGCACTCGAAATGGCCAGCAGGATCATATCCAGCTATAGCGCGTTGGCGTCGAGAGGCGGCAAGCCTCCGCCATCAGAAGGATGGCACTGTAATGCAGCCGCTGTTGACCGCCGAAATGAACGTCCGACGCTCATCACATTTCTAGGTAAAGCTGCGGAAAACAAGGCGGTGTTGGAGGTCGGATCAACTGAGGGTTATAGAGATTTCAAAAAATCGTTTTGCCGTGACCAAGTTGGACGTGGTATCTTGGGGAAGTGGGAGCTGCCCTCAATCAAGGGAAAGTCGAACGTAACGGCGCTAAAGAGACGACGCAGACGCTACACCCATCCTTCAGGTTTCCGGATAGAGCTAGTGCAGAAACCTGCGAAGTAAGGGGGTTTTCTCTGCGCCGTCCTTTCACTCCACCGCCATTGCGAGTGAATCAGAACACATTCAGGGCACCCTTGAAACACGTTGACCTCTGACGTATGCAGAGATAGATCGGCTCAAGCGGAGCGCCTCCGATATTCTTGGATTGACAGACCAACCTAAAAAATATCCGCCTTTAAACCGCGAGGAAGATGAGTCAGACGAAGGGTCGATGGTCAACATTGCTAAGTATCCACATTTTCCAGATGGATATTCGGGGTACAGGGCGGTGGTATCATTACAACAGATCACCGCGATGGACCTGAGTGACCTGAGTGTTCCCCGTCAGTCGATGACCAGAAATACTTCCGTTTGGATTCAGGCCAGCACACTTACACTGCCCCGTTTAGTGCGAGGTAAAGTCAGGGCTCCACTCCAGGCTGTGATCGCAGCTGCCCTCCCGCCTCACTGTCCGCTAGCACCATCTTCATGCGCGTATACTCCACCGTGTCCTTGAAAAATGTGTCGCCAAAAGGGATGAGACCGCGCTTTTCATACCACTGGCTACTACTAAGCCGGGCGTCACACCAAAGGATTGTTGCACCCATGCTCGAGCAATAAGATGCCGCGTAGCGCAGCAAGCTCGTCCCAATACCTTGACCCTGGAACTCTGGGTGGCAGGCGAATTTCCTGAACCGTGCTGAGGTCCGGTGATCGCCACTAGCCCCGACAGGTGGAACGGGCTCAAAAAAGACAGAGATAACAGCGACTGGCTTGTCCTGAGAGGGTACAAAGGCACCGAAATGGTACCCGTATTTGTCCTCGTCGAGACGAACGTAATGGAGTGGCTTGTCCGGCCACAGGACCAAGTGACGTAGTTCCTCCGTTAATTCTGCCGCGATCTGGCTGATACGCAACGCTGGTACTAAGAACGTGTGGTTGGGTGTTGATAATTGTAGATTGTTATTGGACACTTACCCGCTCTGCCGTTCGCTTCGACAACAACCGCAGACACCGCCATACTCGTGAATAAAGTCTCCGATAAACCAGAAGTTGTAGTAATCCACCTAAAACAGGTTGCCTAACTAGGCAGGGTCAAGCAATCAACTCGAACTTTACATTGACGTCAATTTGCAAGATCCGCAATCTAAACACAACAACACTGTACTTCATGCCGGACATCGTCGTGAACCCACTGTATGTTAAGCGAGCTTCTAACCGTGTCTCAGGAACTCGTGTTCAGCAAAAAAGGTAACACAATCCGATGCGCTCGGGCCTCGTGAATCATGATGCGATATCCATTCCGTAGAAATCTTGATTCTACGTTGGACAACTGCTTGTGGGACACATCCTGTGCTTCATATGCTTACGTTGTACCTTTTACAGATTTCACTTTTCGTCCCAATCCAATCCAATCCGTCGCTTCCACGAGTCATTTGACCCCCACCCTATAGATCTTCTTGATCGCCGAGTTCGCGTTCGAGATGAATAATCTCCTTAAGAAGCAAATCGACCACATCGCCAAATGTATACGAGCCAAAATTTAATATTCCCATCCACATGAACGCAACCCTAGGCCAAAATATTGAAGTGGAGTGTGGCCCATCAAACACTTGTTGGGAAAAAAAAAATCTCCAACAGATCGCAGTCATCGGTCCGATCCTTCTTTGGCGGTCAGACGCCTGTCCACCTCAGGGGACCATAATTGTCTAGAGGCACCTGTCTCATTGAGATTGACTGATCGCCTCTCTTGACAGTCCGCTCCACAGTAGTGGTGGGACACTGCGGAGGCGAGGCCTTGGGTCCGTCTTCCTTATCGCATAGCTTCTGACATCTAACGATATGAAAGACAGCATCCAAGAGATTTCCCCGGGGGTTGTTTGGTTCGATTGGCGGCACACTCACCGTATACGTGCTTCCTCTACATCACGTCCTGCCTCATGTCATGATGTTGAACGAATGAGACGTCGCATCACCCATTCTCGATTTATCGATTGGAGTCCCCCCTTTTTTCGCTTTGTGCTTCATCCGATATAAACCAGTGACACGCATTAGAGTTTCGACTCGTTTTTGGTTCGTTTACTACCAACGAGGCTTGCCATCATTTCCGAGTAGTTCAGTGGTATTTCACTTGCCAGTGTGGTGCCATTGGAGCAGGACTTCATTTCCTCCACTCCCTTGGACGGAACATTCAATACTTATCCACCTCCCAATGAGGTTCTGACACGTCTCGCGAGCCGTGTCTGTCGGCTGCTAGTCCCCCATCGCGATCATCCCGGAAAGTAAGTAGCTATGATGGCTGTTCTCTTCGTTTGGGTCAACTGTACTTTATTCGTAAGGCTGACATCCAATAATATTTTTCATAATGTGCATCTACGTTCCGTTCTAAGGAATGCAGGGTATCCCCCTCTCAACACGCTGCATTGGCAGCGTTTCTTGATTGCGTATGCCATACTAAGCTGACATCTTCCATTTTCTCGGGTGGCTGGGGCTCATCTATTGGGGTCGCGGCTTTTGAGGCATCGTCTCTGTTTCGTGCTTCCACCACACTTTTGTGAGCCTCGAAACCACCCGTCCAACCAAACCAATGGTTCCTTGGACAGTGTGGTCCTCGCAATACAAGTATCCCGAGTTGAAAAGCGTACAACGCCAACATCAACAAGGAACAAGCCCGCCAACCATACTGGACGAACACTTCCGCCCCAACGGAAGTCCCCATGACTTGTCCGATGAAAATCTACGCTGCGTATCAGCACAGCTCATCGTTATCTTTCGACGTTGTGTATTCACCGACAGAATGAGAATGGCGTTCAGGCGAGCTCGTGCGGTGGTGGAGATACTATTAGGTGATTATCGTCATCTTGTTTGTTCACCGATGGAGATAAAATGTACCTGAACACTGCAGTAGACAATGACACTTGCTGCATTTGACGGGCGGCATCAAGCCCGAAACAGGCAATGACGACCGCCGATACATTGATCCCCCCCGCAGCGGTTTGCACAGATTGGAAGATGAGAAGGACGGACGTCGCCACCAACGTTGCGTACCATGGTATGAGATTGTCGATCAGCCGGCCCCCAAAGGGGCCGACGAGCACACCGAACATGCCCACAAGTCCGAAAAGACCGATGTCAAGTCTGAATGCGGATGAGTCACGTGGTACAGAAAACCGACACAAGCAGAGTCGAAATCACCCACGTCGAGTAGTAGTATGGCGATCCACCGAGCAAGAACGTCAACGTGACCCAGAAACTGGTGAAACACGCGCTGGATGCGATGTTGATTAGCGCAGTCTGTATCACGAGCGGTTCTGTGACGGCGTATTTGGCCATGGTGTACAGAATGTTGAAGTACGTCAGGTCGCGATTTTTAGCTGGATAATCTGGTAGGACCAAGTACGCGCCGACCAACACAAGACACTGGACACCGATGGCCATGTAGTAGACTATCCGCCACGTATTGAAGTTGCCAATGACCCCCGCGAGCACGCGTGCGATCAAGATTCCAAGCATGAGGCCAGAAAGCACCACGGATAGAGCAGATGCTCTGCGTTCTGGTGTAGCTAGATCGGCTGCAAGGGGCATAAGAATCTGTGGAGTGACGCTAGCGACACCGATCAAGAAGCATAACACTTCAAAGACATGGATGTTCGGCGTTATGCCCAACCCGATGGTAAGCATGGTTGACACCAAGACCAACAACAAAGTTAACTCTCGTCGGCGGACTAGATCTCCTAGAGGGGATATCAGAAGGAGACCTGTCGCGTATCTGATTAGGGTGTTGAGTACCCGCACTGATCCGTACATAATGTAAGCGTGATTTACCCTGCCTGTATCAACGTTGGAATCCTGTGAGATGGTTTGCCTTTAACAATGTCTTTTGAAAGTGATAAAGTTGCCTACACTGATATTTCGCTGTAGGTGACATCAAAAGACTGTGATAGTTCGACTGAAAACACCGGCGATAAGGAGCTAATGAAAATACACGAAATTCTTCACATACTCAATAAGGGTTGACAATAGTATAAATTCGCGACGACTGAGAAGAGATCAGGAAGGATCTGCCATGCTGATCCAAGGACGTACTGAATGTACTAGCAAATCCAAACGAGACGTTTAACACAATTCCGAAATGGAAAGGCTTGTCGGGATCATAACGCAGCCTCTTCGGGATTGGGAGGATTCCGAAGTCGGTTGAGGGCACGTCGATGTCTACCAAGTTGCCGGCAAAGGGTGCTGGGCTTGGCGCACTGACCTCAGCTTCGGTGGTCGAGGAAACCATGAGAAACCATCGCTGGAAGGCCGTGAGAAGCATAAATAGCGTCTGAAAGCGTGGCTTTCTGGGTGTGGGACCAGACTTGGTCGGCAGGTAAAGTTATGTTTATGCGAAGCGTAGGGTCATATGGACTCTGTAGGGGGAGTATCTGCGACCCGAGCTTGGGCAGCGAGTAAGATAGATGCAATTCCCGAAAACAGGTTTCTGGGTTACGTTTGTAGCTAAAAGCTGTTCAATCTACGGTCAGTAGACTCAGTACTTGATGGAAATACCCGGCAAACTGGAAACTGACCATGATCAGCCCACTATTAATCGGCAGCCGGAGTCAGGAGTTACCGAGGTACTACAAACTCCGCTCATACCTTCGAAGGGAATCTCAACCTCACCTTGCGGCAACAATACATTGAAGATTGCGGCATGCCGCCTGCACGTATTCTTCTCTTCCCATTGGACTTGCATAGTTGACCTGAGAATTATGTATAGTGAGGGTTGGGGATTGTGATGGCCACTGGCAAGAGCAAAACATCCTAGGTGATGGTGCGCCACAGACACAAGTCACACAATAGCCCTTTCGATTCCCCGAAAACTTGAGTTCGGTGGTGAACTTCTTACAACCATATTTGTGTCCGACGGCGACTCATCAAGAATAAGGGAGGGAGACTGAGGGAGACTCGTTACTGGGACGGGTCACCGTCTTGAGCCGAGGAACATTAATACCACTGACTCGGATGGGTGGAGGAAGATGCAGAAGCATCCCGCCTCCGAAGTACCATTGCCCGAACTTGTCGCTGTTGGAACAAGTAACCATTAATGTTGGTACTCTCAAACCCATTTCCTTGGACAGCGATCACCGTTTCTCGTAATGTGCCATCCGCGAGATTCGCACATCCCAGCATCTGGAACGGAGCATATGTTTCCCTATAGATATCTATGTCAAACACCGCCCAATCGGGTTGCATACTATGGACATGGGATACTTGGGACGTCCTGTAGTACCAGAATGCTCACTCCACATATGCATCACTGGCTCTCTTTCGAAGCAGCCTTTACAACATTTGCCAAATTTAACAGTCCACTCTTCTGGAAACAATATTCAATGCATGCATTTCTGCTGAGTCAAAACTCTGTTCGTATCTGGCAAGATGGTCACTGGGTTGGTGCTCAGCCTCTTCCTCCCAACCACCCAGCCACTTCCAGCCTTTTGTCCCTTTTGGTGACATCGCACCTTGTCTGAAAACCGTATTTTCGCGGCGAGTGAATATCAACTGGACTCAAGCTTGAATTTGTCCCGCATCTAATTTGTCATCCCCTCGATCTTGAAGCTCGTGGCTAACCAGGTCAGGCCCACATGTACCGGGCAATTCGCAGCTATATTAGAATGTGCCCATCATCATCACTCAAAGTGCCTCGTTCATGCAATTCAGCACCCCCAGTGCTCGTGGAGTACGGTATTATAGAGCACGTATGGGATACCCTCGGATTCTATCCAGCTTCTTCTATTAACACACTTGAGCCTCACCTTTGATTCACCTCGGGATGCCGCCATACTTCTCCACGGATCCTGCGTGCCGGTGCTTAACACTTTGATTCTGTCTCGACTCTCCTGGTCTACGTAGTCCGGAATTCTTCTGGAAAGTTCCCGGGTTCAAGTTGGCATTCCCGGTCCAAAAACGCCACCCGGCTTCCTCGGAAATATCGAGAATCCTAACACCAAAAGACGCTACTAACAACGCGGACGCGGAATCATTGGCCGAAGGACAATCTGGAAACGTTCATCTTCATCTTCTGCGTGCGTCCACACTTTCAGGTTTCCTTCAATGACCATATATAACTTTATCTGCCAAGTTGCAAATGGCTCGTCCCCACGTCTCATGCCGCTTGGTTGAGCCAACTCCGCGAGGTGATCAACATCTGTAGATATCTGGGAAGTTAATGGTGTTCTTCGACTGACAAATTCCACAGAATGTAAACCATTAGGACGAGAGGAAGAAATCAGGTATGGGGTATCGCTGAACGTTCGGGAACAATAACTTGGTACCTGGTACAATTCAATCTCCTATTCGCGGGCCATGTTCGTAGGTCCATTACCAGAAATTAATCGACATGAAAGGCGACAAATTGGCGTCGTAGATCAAGAGCGCCGCGCATGTTGGATATTTGATATACCCATCCATATCTGCCAGATCTCGGTTATTATGATTCACCAAAGCGACATTCTGTATCTATCACATGCTAAACATATTCATACCAGAGGGAAATAAAAAATATCAGGAACGTAGTCTCAGGTAACGTCAAATTGCACCAGGCATTCACGCAAACGATGCAGGAATAGTCCGAGTTTGCTCAGGAAAAAAAAGGCCATCGATATGACTAAGTTTTTTTGTCAATTCCCAAAGTGCCTGAGCACCCAGATGTCGACGACTGGGTGACATCGGCTTTTTCGCCGTCGCTCGTGCGCGCTGTTGAACCGACCACTGTCTTCATCGACAATCCTCCCTGCCAGCCTGCCCATCGTTGACGTGGACAGTGTGGACCTCTCAGAAGGAGGATGCTGAGTTGCCAAACGAACCACGCCATGGCTAGAAGCGCGTTTGCTCGCCAGCCGTAGTTGACGAACACCTGTGTCCCCACAGACGTGCCCATCACTTGCCCGAGGAATATCTTAATAAGGGAGAGGGTTAGGAGACGAACGACCGACAAGAAAGCGGTGTTCAAACGACGCACAGCAAGCAGAAGCAATGAATTCAGTCGGGAACGCGCTGTATCCGAGATGCTACGAATACATCGTTAGATCTCTATATGAAACATATTCTCGGAGGACGTCGAGAAAGACGCCGATGCTCACCCAAAGATCAGCGTCGCGAGGGAAATCTGCTGGGTCTGTCGAGATACATCTAGACCAAAGCAAGCAATAATCACTGCAGCAACGTTGATCCCCCCAGCTCCCGTCTGAACAGCTTGAAAGATGATAAGAAAGAGCGTAGCCACAAGGGCTATGTGCCATGGAGCCATCCTGTCGATAACCCGACCCATTAACGGCACGGCCACCACACCCAAGATACCGAAGAGGCCGAAAAGGCCGATCAAGATACTGGATAAGTTCGTCAATTCATGTACGACCTATTCTGAACAAAACTCACGTGGAATAGTAATATGGGGGCCCACCGAGCAAGAAGGTGAGCGTGACCCAAAAGTTTGTGTAACACGCGCTCGCAGCAATGCTAATGACCATGATCTGAACCACCAGTGGTTCTTTCACCATGAATTTGCCCATCGAAGAGAACATCCCAAGGTACGACAGTTCTCGATCTTTGGCTGGATAGTCGGGGAGCACCAAGTATGATCCGACCAGAACTAAACCTTGAATGCAGATCAACATCCAATAGACATATCTCCAGCTCACATAGTTGGCAACCACTCCAGAAAGAACTCGGGCGATGAGGATGCCCAGCAGGAATCCCGACGTTACCAAGGATATAGCAGATGCACGGCGTTCTGGAGGTGCCAAATCCGCTGCGAGTGGTATGAATATTTGAGGAGAGACAGATGTGAACCCAATCAAGAAGGAGATCACTTCAAAGACATAAAGGTTGTTCGTGACTGCAAGTCCGACGGTAAGACATGTCGAAGACAACACCAGGATGAGGATAAGTCCACGACGGCGCAACATGTCACCCATGGGAGAAATGGTCAGGAGTCCAATTCCATACCTGTTATCATGAGCAAGAGTGGATTGAAAAGCTAAACAGCAACAGCCTACCCTGCCTGTACTAAAGTGGGTATTCTGAAGACACATCAACAGGGCTTTCTACGTACACGGAGGACACAGTCAAATACCTTGATACTTCGTCGTAACTAACGGAGAAGGAATTTGATAACTGAACTACAATTTGTTCATGAGCCGGGAAACCGGGCCATAAGCGCGATCAATCGATCACCCTTACTCAATATGGGCTGGCAATAGTAGAGATTGGCACAAACTTGTCGCGTCATGAGTGTACGAGAACATATGTAACAGGCACTGGCTAGGCTTACCTAGAGTGTTACAAACACCAAAGAATACATTCAGAAACGTGCCAAAGTAGAATGGTTTGTCTGGATCATAACGAAGTCGTTTGGGAATGGGTAAGAACCCCAAGTCGTATCGGTACGTAGGATGTCGAATTTCTAGGATTTGTTCGATTGATGGAGTTACAACTGCTATCGGTGACCTTGCAGCGGTTGTGCCAGCAGGGGAGGTCGACATTGTCCGTGGAGCAGAGGAAACGGAGCCCCATCTCGCATCCAAGGACACGTATTTATAAACCTCTTGGGAAGACACCAGGTGACTCCGTGACCGTGAAAGGGTAATTTGAGCAATGAAGACTGTATGTTAATATGTAAGCTGGTCTTGGGGTACGTCCAGCAAGGACAAGAGGCGTCGAACCGGCCACAGTCAGGTAAAAACAGGTTTCGAGTTGACAGCGTGCTGGCGTCGTGGATCCAGGCCAATTGAACGTCGTGCCAGTGTACTCTAGACGAGTTGTTGGTCCAGGTGCACAGAGCCGAGATCTCATACACGCATCGTGATGGCGAATTTTGTGCATTAGCTCTGGTGACATCGGGGGCAAGACAATCCAATAAAATGTTACCAGACAGTCCTCCGCATTGAAAGGGTCCTGATGGCCCGGTGCCCATGAGTAAAGCGTGCAGGCGTGCTTGTTTAGAGAGTGATTGGTCTTTCTGGTGAAACACCTTATGTGTCTGTAATTTAGTAAGTTGTTTGGGCCTGGGCTGGCAGTACCGTTCAACGTTCGAATTCAACAGTGACGGTCAGCGTTTCAATGTTGATTTGGACATAAATGTCACAGATTAGGCATCTGCCTTCTGAGCACTGCCACAGTGTAAATTACTAATCGTCGTAAAGTACGGAGGTATGGTACGTATAAAAGTGTAAATCAGTCATGTCCATGGCGGTGGGTGAGACGAAAGATTAATGACTGTACATTATTGCGGACGAGACACTGAGATATAACCAAGAACAATAGTTTTAGGGAAGTAATATGCAAAGCGTGACAGAAGCGGATCGCTGACAAGCCTCCTTCACGTTCCGAGGTTCTCGCGTCCAACCTGATTTAAGTTGGAACATGCAATGTCGAGCATGGAGAGAACGTTTGGGTCGCGGGAGTGGCAATGCCATTCTGCTTCTGCTCCACCTGATAGGAGAGCCCACCTTCGTAGCCAAACCACGTGTATTGCTTGCAATTCGGCCCCCGAAGGAAGAGAACAAACAATTGCCATCCATAAAACGCCATCGAAAGTGCGGAAGCAGCACGCCAGCCATGGTTCAGGAAGAGTCGTGATCCCGCAGACGCGCCCATCGCTTGCCCCGCAGAAAGCTATGCAAAACATCCGAAGGACTTAGCGAGAGTTTACAATCTTGTTCGTGAAGATGACATGCATACCGAAAGCGTCAGGACAGCGTTTAAACGTGATCGAGCACTTTCCGAGATCCTAATTATGATATAGATCAGATAGCACTGTTCGAGGGTCCAGCAGAAAAGACTTGCCCAAAGACTATGGTCTGCAGAGAAACAGTCTGTGATTGTCGGAAAGCGTTAAGTCCAACGCAAAAGACGACTACAACAGCTATGTGGATCCCTGCAGCTGCAGTCTCGATGCTTTGCAAGACAAGAAGACAACAAGTCGCTACAAGCAATGACAACCAAGGGCCAAGTTGATGGCTGAACCGCCCGAATAGAGACCCTGCAAACACACCCACGACTCCGATGAGACCAAATAGGCCAATGCATAGCCTAGGAGCTTAGTTTCAACCAGCTCGACACGACTGCGGGGAAACCTACGTCGAGTAATGATAAGGTGGGCCTCCCAAAAAGAAAGTCAGAGTCACCCAGAAGCTCGACCAGCACGCGACGGATGCAGTATTGATGAGTACCGCCTGTATGAGTCGTGGTTCGGTGACAAGATACTTGGCCATCGTGTAAAATATTCCGAGGTAAGTGATATCAAGATTTTTGGGTGGTTGATCCGGTATGAGCAGGTATGCTCCACACAAGACAATAACCTGGACCACGATGGATACATGGTATACCACGCGCCATTGGAAGAAGTAAGCAATGATCCCAGCTGTCACGCGAGCTAGTAATATTCCCAACATAATGCCGGACTGCAGCACTGACACTGCAGCTCCGCGGTGACTTGGAGAAGCCAAGTCCACGGCAAACGGTATAAGAATTTGAGGGGTAACATTGAACACTCCAAGGAGGAATGCAAATGTCTGAAAGACGAGGAGGCTTCTTGACAGAACCAAACCAACTGAGAGACATGTTGTGATGGCCACTAGCGTCAAAATTAACTGGCGTCGCCGGAGAAGATCCCCGAGAGGAGATATGAACAACAGCCCAATACAATATCTGTTGTACCCGGACATGTTTAGTCTAGATCGATTAATAGAGAGTGACAAGACATGCCCAGCTTGGTACATCGCAGGAATCCTGAAGAGATATCAGACGAGGACAATTTTGAATGAAATCGCTCACTGTGATACATCCGCGTATGTCGTGTGAAAATCAATCGACATCTGAACTGTGGAACGAAACGAGATTGGGTGGGGCGAATGGTAAGGGAGACAAGGAAGACGTACTCAGGAGTGGTTGGCAGTAGTACAGATTCGCCACAGCTTCTGGAGGTCAGGAAGGGTTCTCTTTAGTGGTGGAACACTGACTGAATGCACATCCCGAGCCAAACACGATCCTGGACCACGGTCCAAAATAGAACGGATGAGCAGCAGAGTACCTGAGTCGTTTTGGAACGACAAGGAACCCAAAATCCTTATGCGGAACGGGAGATTCTTCGAAAGTCGAAGCGGCCTGTTCCACATCCATCATGTAACCAGCGATGGAAATAGACTGGAGGGGACGCAGAAGCACGACCGCGCGGACAGTCAACGGGTTGAGGTATATAACCTTGCTGCCTACAGGTCAGCAGATATATGAATCATCGCCTTGACCTGGAGACGTAATTTTACTCTCCGCTGTGCGGACACCTGTACTGGCATGCGCAAAAGGTGTATTGATCACCGCGGGGTGCATGGCAAAACGAGGTTGAGACCAACCTGTCGTGTGTTCGAGGTAGATAATAGTTGTTCCTCAAGGGCTTGCAGAAAGTTCACTGCCGAAACAGCTCAACTATGTCCCCGCCCTGATCCTGCGAGCGGATGCGTGAGCAACAAATTATGGACGACCGAATCCCAGTATAGTCGGATGTAATGAGAATGAAAAGTGGACGAACTTGAGGAGATCTCGGCGGCGATCATTTAAATAAAAAAATTTGCTTTCCAACCTCCAGCTCGGAACACTGTGGCCTAGGTCGGGCCTAGGAATATGATCGAGAACGGGGTGTCGAGAAGCGAGGCACGAAATGAGACTGGGATGACAGCCTGACTTAGAGCTAGTAACAATTCACTCAACATGACAGCGTCCCACCCCCTGAACGCATGCCACCCGGAACGCAATGAGTTTCGCGTCTGGTGGACTTTGCGCGCCAACGTTGTGACACTTGAGTGACCCTGCAAAGTACCGTGGGTAATGTTAGGTGGGGTTAACGTTGACTCTCTGTTATTACCACTGCAGGCCTGTCGGCTCGATGAAACTGGACGAGTTATTGCAAGAGACCGTGGCACAGCCAGCTTGCAGTCTGAGAGTCCTGATCACGGTGATTCCACAACGTCGAAATGTTGATACCCCGCGATGTTGTGTCTGCCAGGTTTTTACGCAAATCAACACGCATCTTCCTGCACTCGAACCAGCATCTCCGCCGCTGTTTTCACACATCGCTTTCAAGCGGTGCCTAGTATTTCCAAAATTCATCAACCCGTGTCGAGACTCGACATCGCTGAGGAGGCAAAAAAATTCAAGATGGCTCCGATGAACCCGAAAATTTCTCGCCTTTCCAAAACTGCAGGCTTTTCCTTGAAATTTTCCGATCTCAAGCCTGCCCTGCCCAAGGCCTTGCACAACTACTACCATATATCGCCAGGCGTTTCGGGAGCAGATGTGGGTCACTGCCATTGACTGCAAATTCCTGGAAACCACTGCCCCAGGGTCTGTTTTCGTTGAACCTTTGTTGAAATCGTATCCTGAAATGATGTTATCTAATCCACCCATTTCCTCCGCTTTTCGGATCAAATTGGTGACTCGAGGAGCGACACGTTTTGCTCCCTCGTGCCAAGTCGTGAGCATCCCAGGCCTCTAGAGTCTTTACAGCACCTCGTCCCTCTGCGCTACGTCTCAGACAGCGCTTCCCCGCGTACCGAACAAGATGGTATACATAAAATGTGATATACCAGGATCTACTTACTTTAGTCCAGGATCCAGGGGAGCCCACCCACATTTTGCATGTTGTCATCAAGCCGCGTTGGAAGGGACCTCCATCCTCCTATATATCCCTGCGTCTTGAGCGCGTAGCTCTGATGTTAGCCCCACTGTCTCTCTGCAAGCGCCTCCGTAGCATGCTCCATCCTGCCTCAGTCTACCTGTGCTGCATGATCTCGCTCTGAGCTTCGGGGACGGACCTGTAACGTAAATTTCCTCCCTCCATATGCAATCACAGTGACACTTGGTACTTAGCCTGGCGGGACTCTCTTCCATCCATCTCGATTCTCCTAGCATCGCTCAATAGCTTGCCTCTCACCCTTTATCTCCCATGCACTTCGCCTTCCCGTGGTGATACCTAACCCTCCACTAGGTACTCTCGAGGCTTTATTCGCGTAATGGCAGACACACAGCACCTGGACTAGCGCTGGACAGGTAACATCGAAAGATTAAATACTATCATTGCTTTATAGCCCAATCCATTCGGAAAATCTATATCACCCAGCCAACGATTCTATGACGCACGTTATGATGCGGATCGATGTACAGACAATACACAGCACACTTCATCTCTTCACTCCGTACCCTCTTCCACCATCGGTTTCCCATTCTTTAAACTAGGAGCGACCATGCACGTTCTCGAGCTTCCAGGTGTCCACGTCTCCGTTCCACTGCCCACATTCGCCCAGTGCGAAGCGGTCTCGCTACGTTCCTGATACAGTTTCCGATCATCGAACGCAAACCCACCTTCGTACCCAAACCAGACATGCCGTCCGCAATTCGGTCCACGCATGAACAGGACGAGCAATTGCCACCCGTAGAGACCGACCGAGAGTGCGGCTGCGGCGCGCCAGCCGTATCGGAGGAAGACGTGGGATCCAGCGGAGGACCCAATGACTTGGCCTGCGAAGAGCTGTCGACAACAAAATGAATAAACACATGAATTGATAGATAGCGCGGCGAGATGTCAGTAGGAGGACACTCGCACTCGAGAAAGACAAATGCGGTCAAAAACCGGGCAGAAACTGGACACGTACTGAAACCGTAAGGATAGCATTCAAGCGCGAACGTGCCTCCTCGGAAATACTGCGCACCTCAGTTCGTCACCTATGTCCGGAAGTTTTCAATCACAAAACCTTGCTCACCTAAACACGATCGTCTGCAACGACACCGTCTGCGTCTGTCGAAACGCATCGATCCCAAAGCACACGATGACAACGACGGCGATGTTGATCCCACCGGCGGCCATTTCGATGCTCTGCAGGACCAATAGGCAAAGGGTCGCTACAAGCACGGAAAACCAGGCACCGAGCCGCTCAATGAAGCGACCCGCCAACGGTCCTGAAAAGATGCCCAATATTCCGATCAACCCGAATAGACCGATATACAATCTAGACATCAAAAATAAACGTCAGAGCCACGATTTACGTTTCAGCATTATCACCAGTAGATTGCAGGCTGAGCATAGCAGAAAAGGGGAGTAGAAGAGAAGGTCACTCACGTCGAGAAATGATACGGGTCGTCACCCAACAAAAAGGTGAGTGTCACCCAAAAATTAGACCAACACGCCACTGAAGCAATATTAATCAACGCCGCCTGCACGAGTCTTGGTTCGGTGGCGGAATACGTAACCATGGTGTGTAAGATCTCCACGTACGTGAGATGGGGATTCTTGGGCGGGTGATCCGGTATGAGGACATAGGCACCGCACAAGACGACGACCTGCACGCCGATGGCCATGCAGTACACGGTGCGCCAGGTGGAGAAGTAGCCGATAACACCTGAGAGGACACGCGCGAGGAGGATGCCAAGCATGACACCGGATTGGAGGATCGAGACGACGCGGGCGCGATGTTGTGGGGCGGCGAGGTCGGCCGCCAAAGGGATGAGAATTTGAGGGGTGACGTTAAATATGCCGATGAAGACAGCGAGCGTACAGAAGACGACCAAGTTCCGCGACAGAACCAAGCCTATCGAAAGGCAGGTTGTGATGCAGACGAGAGCCATGATCAACTGACGACGCCGAACCAGGTCACCGAGAGGAGAGATGAGGAATAATCCAACACAATATCTACCATGTGCGAACGTCGTGAGTAGTGGGCTTCATTAAGACACCGGAAACGTACCCTGCTTGATATATGGTGGGTATCCTGAAACGCAATCAACAGTGTCCGAACGAACGCAGTCCGAACCTACCATGCTACTGTCGCATACGTCTCATTGAATGAATTGGCTATCTCGACTGGAAAGGTAACACGTGAGCGACGTATGCACCAGTCACGAGACAAATCCATCTTACTCAGGAGAGGCTGGCAGTAATAAAGATTGGCCACGACTTCCCAATGTTAACAAAACAAAATCATCATATCGATTACGGCATGCTCACCAAATGTACAGCCAAGACTCAGGCCAATTTGGGTCCACCGTCCAAGATCCAGTTGCCGACCAGGGTCGTAGCGCAGCCATGCAGGTACAACCAAGACCCCGAAATCCTTGTGAGGGCGAGCAATGGGCTCAGAATCCAACGTTGTTGAACTGGAGCTCGCTGCTACTTGCTCTGAACCCATCAGGGTCAACGCCGACAGTGACCAGCAACGCTGAGGGCTGCCTGAGCCATCGAGCATGACGGACTATATACCACCCCTATTGGAGTCCCGTCAGTAAGAATAAACCGTTTGAAAAAAAAGTGAGGGACTGTAGTTGGAAGGCAAAAGGAATGGGGACGGAAAGACAACCACAGATTACTAGTAAAAGGTGGAGTCATATCATATATGACGACCTCTCCTAAGGACTTCAGGGCCGTTTTTACAGGCACCATAGAGATCTTGGCGAACGACATGCTGGCTCCATTCCTGCAGCTTGAAGGTCTTCAAGTTGTGTCCGGAGGATAACTTCGACACATTGATGGAGTTGGTGTGTATCCCCGAGCACTCGTATCCCCGAAAAGTCTAAGACAAACTGTGCTAGCCAGCACCAACGACCACGCAAAAGTTCATTTATGTATAATAACATGCACTTACTTGAAGGCCATGTCCAAAAAATTTGGTAAGTATGGCGTGGCCCGTCACAACGAAGCGCCCCTGATCGGTTCCGTGCCGGGGTCGTTGAATGGTCAATTTACCAACTTCTGACCGCTTAAATAGTTCAGGTGACTACGCCTCATTTCGAAAATCGAAATATAAACGCAAGTAGCCTATCTCCGAGTCTTTTGGGTTGGGACTTCTCGAGGAATCGATGATCGGATGACCTACAAGCAGAGTCAATGTCGCTGGAATACATGAAACGTCAACATAAGCCAATACAAACTTGCCTGCCCCAGTTATGATCGTGGCCACGTCAGTAGGAGATCGTACGTTTGCCTCGCAGCCGGCGCATGAGAACTATCAAACCTTCTCAATCCCTCCCGCATGAGGACTTGACTATCAAAAATTCCCAGACCAAACCTCTATCGAACTCGACGTGGCCAGGTACGCTTCATGGCTTATCGGTGTCAAGCCAACCCTGTAATCTGGCATAGAATGCAGGGCCAGCGGTCGGCCAGATTCTAGAGACGTTCAGCCAAGTTGAAGGTTGGCTGCAATTATCCACGGGCCACGGCGATTGTCCGCTCTCCGCTTCGAGCGTTGCCAGACGGGCCCGTATGTGCGAGTCCATGCTGTCGACATAGTAACTCGTTGGCAAGTAC
This sequence comes from Boletus huronensis, assembly GCA_038093155.1. NCBI lineage: Eukaryota > Fungi > Basidiomycota > Agaricomycetes > Boletales > Boletaceae > Boletus > Boletus huronensis. Next base: position 27,949 of record JBBPRS010000097.1, on the reverse strand, counting down.
TACTTGTGTGAGGAAGATGCAATTTTGAGGGAAGAAGAAATCTTGCGCGAACGCTTAAAATGTGACGTCGCCTATCGTTATCAGCTACATTTAATAGAGCGGGCTGTTGACGCTCTGAGGCATGGCATTGTTCAACCTGCGCGCATTGACGATGACTTAGTAGGACCTCCCAACGCATACTCTCGGGATGGATGCTTTCTTCAACTTCCTCCGTAGTGGGAATAGATTATCCAATAGATAATTCCCTTTTCAGGTTGTTGGGGTTAGGGGTGGAGCGGGTAAATTACCTTATTATGATTAGCATTCGCTACGCTCTCGACGATGTCGTTGCAAGCATGTCGACAGCACCATCGACGATCCACGCAAAAGATCATTCACATAATAACAATAAAGGTCGTCCAACATCGTATTCAATTACTTTTCTCGGTTTGCGACGTCTGCCTCCGCTGCCCGCCCAGCTTCACGGAACGTCCCCAGCGCCTTCCAAGCCGCGCCCGACGCAATACTCTCCCTCGCCAACCTCACCCCATCCTTATAATCCACCGCCAACCCAGCAACGACCAACAACGCCGCCGCGTTCACCAACACAAACTCCAACACGGGCGTCAACTCCTCCGGTATCTCCCCTCCCGACGTCAACAACCGCGTCAACGTCGCCGCATTATCCGACGCCTGTCCACCCGCCACCGACGCGAGCGGATGTGTACTGAGCCCAAATTGCGCGGGGTGCAGCACGGTCTCGACGATTTCCCCGTCGGGCGTGAGTAACCATGCCCACGTTTCCCCCGCACAACTGATCTCGTCGAGGCCTTCCGCTCCGCACACCACCAATGCCCTCACGACGCCCCCGTCCCTCAACGATTTCGCAAAGGGGAGCCCGAGTTCGCGTTCGGCGACGCCGAGAACCATACCGCGGGGATGTGCGGGGTTGACGAGCGGACCGATGACGTTGAAGATGGTGCGGAAGGGGAGGAGTTTGCGGTGGGATGCGACAAGCGCGAGGGAGGGGTGGTAGTGGGGAGCGAGGATGAACGTGAAGGGGACACGGGCGATGGGCATCGGCGTTCCTGCTGTCGGGGCGACGAAGATACAGTCGAGCGATCGTAAGAGATCGGCAGAGCCTGACAGGGACGTCGACGCGCGACTGCCGTGCTAGAGTTGCGTGATGAGGCATCAGCGGGGAAGGAGTGAACGTTGTTCTCCGTACCTTGATTACTCGAGCGCCTGCGCCAGCTGCAACGATAGCAGCGCTCGTGCTGACGTTGAATGTATTGTGCCCGTCTCCACCCGTCCCGACGATATCGACGACAAAGTCCTTGTCGTCATCCTCGACCACTGCTTTGAGGGCCCGAGAATGAAGCACCTCGGCGGCCGCTACGAGGTGTTCTGGACGTTGCTCCAGCCTTTGGATATGCGTCGCAGCAAGGAAGGCACCGATTTGCGTGGGCGGGACGACATCGGGTGTAAGGAGATGTTCGAGGGCGAGTTTGAGGTCGTCCGGGGTGAAATTCTCGGGCGTCTTGACGAGTTTTTCTAGCAGCGTTTTGAACTTGTCGGACGTGTACTCCGTCATCGCGATTGAGTCGTGGATGGTCGAGGTAGGTGGTTCATATAGTCTGTCCGGTTATTTCTCCAGTCCGATGAGCGTGACTGCCGCATCACAAAAATGAATAGAGGGACGTTGCCCGCGATCATACACGGCAATTATTTAAACTATAGAGCAGGATATCCTCCGCCCCAATCGCAACCAACTCATCCATCACCTTCGCACATTCCTTTTTTTCCACCATCGCGCTCACATCCGCCCAATCCATCTTCTCCAACGGACTGATCGTCGGCCCCCTTCGTCCAGGCGTGATCTGAACCGCACGCGGCAGCGCCTCCCGGGAGATGTTGTACGAACACACGACGTATTTCTCAGCGGCTACGACACCAGCGATGCGACTCGCGATCAGGTTTATCAGTGGCGTGTGATCAGCACGTGAAGGGGCGGTGGATCTGATAAGGACAGCTTCGGTTTCGAGGAGCGTGGCGATAGCGTGGAGTCCGGCTGCGCGCATAGTATCTCCCGATTCTGTTCAGCGTTTCAGTTATCCATGTTGGATAGCCTAGAATTCGTTCGGCGTTCATACATACCAACGAGATCCACTAGACAGCAGAGATCACCGTCAGCGCCAACCGAACACGACCCATCCACTTCGTCCACTCACCGATTCCATCCGCCAAACCCAACGCACACGCCGCCTCCACACTTCCCCCAATATACTGAATCCTCGTCCGCTGTTCCCCCGCCAACGCCAACCGGTCGTCCAATTTCCCAAAATACTCCCCCGCAAGCACCTCGAAGCTCGTCACGACGCGTTTCCCGGCGAGATCTTCCACCGTCTTGATCGGCCCGCGCTCGGGAACCTGGACTTGCAACGCACATTTTCCAAATGCGAGGCGTCGAACTTCGGTGACGTTGTTTTGCATTTTGGCTTCGAGGATGACGTCGTGACCGGTGATGCCGAGATCGACGTTACCGTTCCCGACGAAGGAAGGGATGTCTGCGGCGGGGAGGAACACGCTGTGCACGGGCGGGCGAGAGAATCGGCGCATGATATTTTTCCAATAAGCCTGAGCGGTGTAGTGAGATGTATGGGTAGGCTTACAGTGCGATGGGTTGGTTCATCACGAGGCAAACGTCGAGACGATTCGATCGGCGGAACTGGATGTCCGCACCTGTTAGATTCCATCAGAACGATGTATATGATACATCTACATCAACGCAGCGCACGCACCAGCAAGTAACTGCAAGCATCGCTCGTGTAGTCTTCCTGTACACTGCGATCAGCATCTGTTTGGGCGAGCATCAACGGCCCGTTGATCAGACGTTACCTTTTTTCGGGATGGCAAAGAGTAAGCGACCGTTGAGTGCTTCGACGTCTGACGGCGACATTGAGACGATCCCAGATGGATTGATCGTAAAAAGTTAAAACTCACTCATGTCTACACGGTCCAAGGCCCTCGATATGATGTAGGATGAACACGAGTCATCGACTCGGTCTACGATTGTGCGCATTTACCAAAAATGGATCGCCGAAATGGCGCACGTTCGAACCACCCGAGTCTTGGGTCAACGTACACTGGCTCATGACAGTATGGCAAGTGGAGATAGGTTCGGTGTACATGATCATCCACAGTGTACTACGAGTCCACTCATCGTCTCGCCGAGAAGCAAAGGCATGCCTGGTTGGTCATCACGGTACGATTACATTCATTTGGGGAACATGGCGAGCCTCATGTCTGCATCCGCTGGCTACACGCTCACATGTCGATGTGTCCCTCCGTCTCGTTGCTGGAACCCATGTCCAGAGCCTGATGTCCACGAATAGGCCAAGTCTCCGAAATGCCTCCGCACGAATCGATCCCGCCGATCCCAACGCACCGCTTTCGACCCCGCAGCGATCCCTGATTCCATTCGAATTTTCAGGTAGGCGAATCCTCGTTTGACTGCTATACATATGGTTTCACCTCGTTCGTGACCGCTTGAGCGAGAATATGACAAACGTGATCGATGGACCAGTCATTGCCAAGATCCCAATCGATAAGGTGGGCCGATCAATGGCTCAGTCATTTCCCCAGTGGTTTCCTTTGTCGAATTTCGTGCGCAATCCGCTGTCCCGTCAATGCCGTTGACGCGCGTCAGCCGCTCGCACTGGCATAGTGAAGGAAGGTTCCTTTCAGAATAGAAGGTGTCTGCTTCTGGGAAATCAAGGAAGTACCCTCGACTGTGCGCTAGGAGAAATCCGGAGATCTCGTGTCGGAGAAAAAATGCGTTAGCAATCATGGGGAGACATACGTAAGGCTGAAGAATAGGAGATACTTGACAGGATGGGTTATATCAGCCACACGCATGCGAGCGACAGCAGCAGTGATCGCTCAGGTAGGGGAAGAGCCTTTGAGTAGTGTTGAAGCGAGGATGCTCTGATGAGATCTGCTCCGTGCGAGTTACGACTGAATGCCTGTGATAATGAACTGACCATCGCGGGCGTGCCATCGTGCGAAGACCTGCCAAGCGGTGGAGTCTTAAGGAACGACAGCAGACTATATTTACTTACGGATGTAACCGAAGAAGCCATCCTTGTATCCGCCTCCCAGGTTCATCAAGCACAATAGCAGTGACCCAAAATCATGGAAATGGGGGACGAATTGCATGGTACGCCAATGCAGGCCCAGCGAGCGGTTCAGCCAGAGCCCGGTGACCCGACCACCGCGAAGATGTTTCTGAGTGTGGTTTCCTCGGAAGTTCCTCACGCCGGACGGTCGCATCACCAACAGGCGAGGTAGACACGCCGTCAGACATGTCGTTCTTTTATGTTTCATGTCACAGGGAATAGGGTTGGGGGTGAGGGTCTCGGAAGCTGATTGTCCGTGGTCACCATTAGAGGCAGGAACGGATAGCTTATCATCTATTTAAGAGCATTGCAGAGAACGTGGCATTGCGAGTGCGCTGAGAAGGTTATGTTTGCGAAGCGTGATGGAGTAAAAGGACTGTGACGACCGTGTACTCCAGCGGTGATTTCAAGGAGGTTTGTAGGACAAAAAGACGGATCGATCTTCTGAATCCTAGCGGGTGGACATGGTTCACCAATTTTTTTTACGGAGGCGGGAGGAGCGTAGGACAGTATGAGGGACCACCACGGAGAGTCTTCGGAAATACGTGCGATGCTGGCTCGGAGTAATTGTGACATTCAATCTCCGACAGGCGTGGTCGACGCGCAAGATGGGGCTCAAAGTGACGCGGCCCATAACGCAGAGACTATACTTATACGACACACATCTGCGGGAACGAGGGAGCCTTACACACCACTCTCATACCAGACATGGACTCCACCGCTCTCCCAATACAGAGACAGTTCAATCCTTACTCTGACAACGGCGGCACCATCCTCGCAATTGCTGGCGCTGACTTTGCCGTCATCGCGGGCGACACGAGGCAGAGCGAGGGATACAGCATCCAGACGCGATATGCCCCAAAGGTCTTTCGATTGTACGCGTCACTCTTCCCCTCATATACCACGTCTGCTCACACCTCCAACAGGACCGATCGTGCTGTTCTCGCCGTGAATGGCTTTGCGGCAGACGGAAACATGTTTGTCAAGAAAGTAAAGCAGCGTCTAGAAGTATGCACACGTCCCTGATCCTCTACTGTACCCTCACCCTCCTTTCTTTACAGTGGTATCGTCATGCCCATTCAAAAGACATGCCCCTCCGTGCCATTGCACGCTTGATTCAAACGATGCTCTACGCCCGACGATTCTTTCCCTATTACGTGTTCAACATCCTAGGTGGCATCGAAGAAGATGGTTCGTCAAACATGTGCTCCCTCCCCTCCCCTCTCATCCCATAAGGTCAGGCACCGGTGCGGTCTACTCATTCGATCCTGTTGGCTCGTACGAGCGTGAGGCATGCCGTGCAGCGGGTGCTGCAGCCTCATTAGTACAGCCATTCCTGGACAATCAGGCATGTCAAGCCCTTCTTTCTCATCCACATCTCCGATTCTTTACCGATGTGGGCCCGTCCACCACCCTGATTTTTGACGCACACAATACTGCAGATCTACTTCCAGAACCAGCGACCAGCACCTGGCACGTCGCATCCAGCACACTTGCCTCTTCCGACTGTCTTGTCGATAGTCATCGATTCGTTCACGAGTGCAACCGAGCGCCACATCGAGGTCTGGTAATCCTGATCCTTGTCCTACCCCAGTGCTAATTTTATCTCTCCAGGTCGGTGATGGCCTCGAAATGTTTATCGTGCTTGCCAAGGGCCGCGGTGTGCAGGGCATGGACAGCATTCGAGGTGCACAGGAACTCACGGTGACCGATGATGGCGAGCGTGTCTTTGTTGTTCAGAGGGATCTGAAGAAGGATTGAAAAATCAACCATGTAGTCTGCTGTGAGCAATGAGCCGTTTCTGACTCTCGAAATAAACCATCGTCCACTGTGAGTGGCACAAATTTTGCGACAAACCACATGAGAATTATAAACTGTTGTATCGTACACGCTAGCTATAGATATCTTGATCTACGTTTTCATTCCACTGCAAGTTGACTGTCACATGTTGCTCAGCATCATTGCGGCATGATAGCAATCGAACAGCTGATTGTTCAACGATTCGTCTCAAACCACGAGGTTAACTAAAACGTTGACCGGACCAATCACCCTACTGCAATGTACATAACACCGACGTGGGGTGCGTACGACCCCACGGAGATGATGCTGGTTGCTGTGGAAAAAGAAACGCGGGAAAGACCCGGCGTAGCTGGACAGAAACGCAATGATCTGAAAAACAAGGAGCGAGCAAACAAAGATAAACACAGCACTCCCTTCTCATCACCGACGTCGTTGTTAGCGTCCGCCTCTCTGCCGTGCCAGCAAAGCACCCCTTCCTTTGCCCCCTCTTCCATCCTGCAAGCTTGGCCGACGTCTTACTCATCCCTGACCCCCGTCTCGATGATCGTCTTATCTCTCCTTTCCCTCTTCCTCGCAACACATGCATTCGGTCAGACCATCGTTTACGACGCAGGTCACAATGTGACGGCCATCTTTGGTACTTGGGCTTCGGGAAGCCAAAACGTCCTCACTGGCGCGGTTAGTCTCCTCGATAGCCCACTTGTCTCCTACGTCGCTTACACGCACATACTCGGCAGGGCTTCGCACAACCCGCCAACGAATCATTCACCTACCCACCCACAACTGGCATGTCATATTCATTGTGAGTTGATGAGCGATGATGAGCGTTAGAGGCTGAGATGGTGTGCGTACAGCTCCTCGGATGGTTACTATGAGATTGCACGGTACCGGATGACAGGGAACGGTAACCGACCCTCTTCTTTCCTTGCCTGGACCGTCCACTCACTTCATCCACTTCCATCAGGCACCCAACCCAACTGTATCACCGCCGTGATGAACTGGTGTCATGGCACCTACGACCTCGTCTCAAACGGTTCCATCATCCTCACCCCCTTTGGCGACGGTTACCAACAAATACAAGACCCCTGTGCCCCTGTATCCAACTTTATCGAGAATTACAACGATACGGAACTCTATCAACTGTGGAATATCTACCAGGATGCGGTGCGGGGGTATACCTTACAGCTATATCAGTTTGATGGGTCCCCGTTGCCGCCGCAGTGGCAGGTCTCACCGTCGCCGAATATGTTGCCGACGCAGCTGTTACGGAACGTAACGTCGTCGTCATCGACGACGACGACGACGACGACGACGAACGCGGCGGTCCTCCTTGCAAACGCTGCCGAGCGCAGTTGGGGAGTGTCAAGGTTGACGGGCGTGTTTTCGCTCGTGGTGGGACTTGGGATCGCGTCGCTTCTACTCTGACGGGAGACAATGTTGCCAGAGAGTGATGGGACTTCTTTCTTTCCCTGCATCGCGCGATGACCAATGCGCCCCGCTTCCGTATACGACCTCCACATACGAACACGCTAATAGAGTCTTTTATATCACGCATAAGATGCACATTTCTCCGCAGCTAGTTTGCCTTTTTGCCGATATGATTTGCTTCTTTGCCCCCTTTTACCTCTTCTTTCAGCTCCTAGTTGACGATGGACGTTACGGACACACAACATGCCTGCTGACCTGTCTTCGGGGAGGAGGACGTATGATGGGGCGTGGCCCAGCTTGTCTTCTGAAGCGAGAGCGCACTATACGTTCGTTTCTTGATTCACGGGGCTTGTTTTAATATCATACCCTCGTGAATTTTTTTTTTGGATAATGCAATAAGTTAAATACGGCGTTTTGCTTTTCCATTATAATAGTGCCACCCTCTTTCATGCGCGTTGTGTACATAAAATAAACGAAGCCGTTTCGGGAACGACATACGGCACGCACCAGTGGAGAGGACGTCGTTCAACGTGACGAAAGACACGACGGTGCGTGCTATTCGGACGTGTGAAACTCAGTAGTCAAGACGACAACAACAAACGTTTGCAGACCATGTTGGCAGTTCACGTACTGCCTTCATTCGAGGGGATAGATGTATGTCATCTCTTCGACGGACCCTTGAGAGGGCTGTATCATACAAGGCAAAGGGCCTGGTTTGCATTGGCACGTGGCAAATCGATCGATTCGGAGACGTTCCGCAGCCACCGGCGAAAGCGGGGCACAAACGGAGCGCTGCGCGCCGCGAGAAGCCCCTTTGCGTGTCGACAGTACTTGCTGTGCCGCTCCCGCTCCGACACGTGCGGACGACAGCACTAGAGAAGCGCGATACGGTTCGGCGGCATCGTCTGACTCAGTACTGAAAGGGTCGTGTGGAAACCACTTGTTCGATCTTTTTCGGCGAGACACGTGCCAAACTCGGAGGCTCCGCTGTTAGAAGCGGCGATTCACATAATTTGAAGGTCCGCACCTTTTTCTGGATTAGTAGCGCAAGGCTTTTATAGTCAGGGTGGGCTTGTCAGTTAACAATAGTCTTCTTGATGTGTGACTCGTCCGAACGCAGCCCAGGCCCATTTTGGCGGGATTTCTTGTTGGGATTTCTTGTGGTTTGATGAATACTCCCTGATCTAGACTCCGCCGGAGCCGGCCGTGCTACTTAGCAATGCCCAATTTTTCAACTCTTCTCCCGTAAACTGGACTGGCACAGCATGACGGGGGTGGACACCATTGACACCGAAGTTCCAGCTTGATGTATTAGAAAAATATTGTGATTGAATATTTCTCCATGTTTTATTATTCAAATTCAAATTCTTTTGACAAGCACCGGCGGATGCGAACAGTTTTGCTTGCGGGAGTATCCGATCAAGCTGTTGAAAGGCACCTTTGAAAAAAAAAAGGGATGATGATATGAGATTAGAGTCTAGAGCACTGCATATGTACTCGATTGAACGATGACGCGGCGGTCAGACGAAAAAAGCTCGTGTTGTCCAGTTGTTCGAGATGGGGTCAAAGGTTTTGCCGGTTGTGTTAAATCATATCTTCTCCGATTCTTTGTCGTCGTGGTCAACACACTGGCCCATATGGTCTGCCTCATTCAGCTGGTTTGACTCCACAGTGCAGTGTGCTATTCAATGCTCGACTAGTTGCGAGAAGTAGCAATTATGTTACTACAAACCGTGCGGTTGCCTACAGGTGGTATATAATGCTTTACCACCTCGTTCTCGCGGCGGTTTATGCCGGGATGTAGTAAGTTTTATCATGCGAGGAGTCAATGGAGTGAGACGAGGGATTGACATGCAAAGGCCGTGGCGCTGGGCATACATTAATTAAGAAGACGTGCAACATTGTGCGCGATCGACGATTGAGTGATCTGGTCGATCGCCTGATATTTGATGCTCGTGCGTTGGACGTTGCACCCATACCGTGACTGAGGCTCGGTCGTCCGGGCTCACCGGTTCCTTCTGTGCGATTGTTTCCCCACGACGTTGTCCAAAGAGTTCATATTCAAGCTGGAGTCGAACACGAGATGCCGAGGGGTAGTAGACTTGGAAAGTCGGGCAGGGGGGTCCCGGTGCCGTCTCGGGGTGGGGGGGGGGGGGAAGGCAAGTCAAAGTTGTCAGTGAATGTATGGTTGCGGTAGAAAACGGAACTTCAGATCAGTCAGGGGACTTAGCCGGAAATCTGGTGAGGAGTGAGGACCATTGTAACATCCTCAGAGCTCAGTGTGGTTATGTAAATTGGCGAATTGACTCTGGCTTTCCCGATTCCCGAACAAGCTTATTAGAGACCGAGGGGATGACATGCTACCGAATGGCGCTCAGGTCCGGGTTGGGACTTGGATGACGAACTTGATATTCTCGTCGCTGACGAGACGAGGGGAACAGGGTGGGCTTCAGGGATGAAACGATGGAACCGCGAAGCTGAACATCCACCGCACTGACCTAATGTCGAGTTTGGGTATCAGATCAGTGGGCCAAGGCGGCGTTTTTCGTCTTCTTTAATTTGGGAATGGAAATGGGAGACAGGGATCGAACATGTGCCAGTGGGGTGGGAAGAAGTTAATTAAGGAGGTGGTGCAGAGAGCATAGTGGTGGATGCGACGGTCGCACGTTGACGGGTAATGGAATTGAAAGGATACCGAGATGAAGAGAAGCCTGTTAACATTAAAGAAATAAAAAAAATAAAAACAAAAAGAGGAGCTCGTGATGGCAGTACACGGTTACACTGTAACTGCTTGGCCAAACAGGGGCCATGATAGTATTAGTGATAGGAGACCCCATGTGCACCATTAGTATAAAGGGGAGGACCTTCTTGAATGGTGCACCGTCTTGATCCGTAGTTGGGGAATTACATAAAGTGGAGGTTCTATTATGGGTTCATCATGATCAACGTGAAACTTGTCGATAAGTTTCAACTTGTGTCCAGACTCCACATGCTAGTTTTGCACGCAGCTTTGGGGTGCCAAGATCAATCATCCCATCAGTGTCGATATTGAAGGGAGTTACGGACTGGATAGAAGCCATCAAGGCGTTGGTGCTAGTTGGAAGCGAATAGCAGCTCGAATGTTGTACCGTAGGAGCTCACCAGGTGGGGGGGTTATGTTTGTGAGGCATTTTACAGGGTAGCGCATCGTTGCAGGTCAAGAGTCTAAAGTTTGATTTTGAGGGGGGGTTTCAATGAGATGCCAATCTTCAGTGATTCGCTTGAAGGGGTATGACTCGGAACAAGGATCACACGTCGGCTCTTAACCCAAACATCTTTTCATCGTGCCATATGGGTCATCGGGCCACGTTGCTTCCTTGCTCGGCCCAGCAATTCTCGGCGTGGAAATGATGCAAGCACGGCCTCATGTATCCCCTTTTCTGACCGAAACAGCGTGAATGCAGGGCCGCAGATATATTGTTGAACCTGGCCGTGCAGAAGGACACCAACGCTTCCAATTACGGAATGGCATCGGATGTCCGTTTGACGGCGTGTTTGCGGGATCAAAATGGTAAAGCATTCCCACGATAAATTGGATGACCGTTCCGATTGGCCTCTCTTTCCTTTCCCCGCTACCTCTCGCTCTAGCCCTTTCATATCTCGTCTTCGCCCCGTCTCACTTGTACCATTTTAGATCAACCTCACATATCTCTCAGTCTCCCCTATTTAAAGCCCTTCTCTTGCTGATGCGACGTCCTCCAATGCTGCTTACACCTCATCCACCTGCCGACCCTTGGTCTCTCTCACAGTCCTTCCAACCCTCCTCTTCGATGGAGGGGCTCCCAAATCCGTTCGGAACATCTTTTAACATTCCACAGTACTCGGGCGATCGCTATGACACTCCAGAAGCTGGCCCTTCATGTCCGGATCTTGATCAACAAGTCTCGCAAAAACTCCTCTGCGAAGAGTGGAGCTCATCTGCTCCCCTCGCCCATCTATTCCCACAGACACAGGAAGCCAGCATCTCTCCCGCAGCATCGTTTTTGGCTGCATTCACATCGCCCATACACCCCACGCGGCAGCCTGATGACGAGGGTGAGACGGTGGCCGGCTACGTCCTAGGTCCGGTCATTGGCTGCGGTGGCTTTTCAACCATCAGGCGCGCCTTTTCTCCATCAGGTGGCGTTGTTGCAATCAAGATCGTGAGGCGATCAGACATTGCAAGGCAAAGTGATCCATCCTTGACCAGAAAACGTCTCGACCACGAAACCGAGATCTGGTCCTCACTCAGCCATGAACATATTCTCCCCCTCTTTTCCGCCGAGCATACGTCTTATGCAGACTTTTTTGTCACACTCTTCTGTCCCGCTGGCTCGCTTTTCGATATTCTCAAACGGGATGGCACGCCCGCTTTACCTCTTGATGACGCTGGCATGATGTTCCGCCAAATCGTCCGAGGTGTACGATACTTGCACGAAGTTGCCGGATATGTCCACAGAGACATCAAGCTTGAAAACGTCCTCGTAGACGAAATGGGTGTCTGTCGCATCTGCGACTTTGGTCTTACTCGCAAAATAGGCGAGTCAGACGACGACGAGCGCTTGGACAGCCATGACAGCTCTGCCATGCATCGCCACCGCTCCGCCATCCACCACACCGTGCGACATGCAAAGGCCACGCTGCCCTCCCATGCATCCATCTTGCGTCGTGGGCCTCGCCGCCATCGTACATCCACTCCCGTTGGCGACCCCTCTGCCGCTCCTGTCCATCCCGCGCACGCATTTCAACCAGGCTCGTTACCATATGCTGCCCCAGAACTTCTGTCCCCGCACACACCCGGCAAACATTACGGTGCAAGTCCGACACAAGATATGTGGGCATTAGGGTGTCTACTCTATGCCCTGCTCACGGGTCGACTTCCGTTTTCTGACCCGTTTGAGCCTAGGTTGACAATGAAAATTCTACATGGTGAGTGACAATGCGTCTTTGTCTTCCTTTCATTCATGAACTATTTCCAGGCGCGTACGATATGCCATCTAATATTGGTCGTGGAGCAGGTCGTGTACTAAAGGGATGCCTTGAGCGTGACGTGCGGAACCGTTGGACCATCGCGATGGTGGATGAGATAGCCTGGGACATTGGTTGGGGACAAGTTGACGAATCATCTTCTGTATTACATGCGGACGAATTCGAGTTCGTAGACTGCCCCAACCGGCCGACGCGTTACCACCCGCGATCACGTTCTTGCGATCACAATTCTACCTTCGATCCGCCTTCCTCTCGTCCTCGCAGGTCCCTTTCTCGTACTTCTGTCACGACTTCAAGCTCGTTTTCGAGTAGGAGCACGAGCCGGAGTGTATCTAGACCTCCAACCACCACGCGCCTGCCACTTACGACGGTGTGTGATGATGTCGGGAATGCTGTATTGAACGCGCCAACAACCGTGTCTTCGCTCACACCTCTGGACATCGGCGGATCGGCTCTCGCGTCGCCCACATCCCCTGTCGAACGCGGTCGGAGCCCGAGAAAGGCAGACCTGCGACTAATCAATCGGTTTGCCCCTTCAATAGGGGCTTCTACGGCGCGATCCGATCTTGACCGCGAGCCTAGTCGTGGACGGGAGATGTATTCCAGGACAGATGTGTTGGATAACACTTCTCGTTGGGCCTCCGCGTTGGGGCTAAACACCATTGCAGAGGTCATGACGCATTTGAACGGGGTGTCGTCGCCTGCGATGGAGAAGCTGCGCAGGATACAGAACCAACACCGTTCTAGCGAATCCAAGTCCGAGGGTGGCAAAAGGGCTGAGAGTACACCGCCAGTGCCGTCTGCGTGGTCCCGCCGATCTCGAGGCGTCAAGGAAACTTCGCCGTCGTTCAGACCTGGGGAATCTCTAGGTGTCGGGGGTGCGTTCCTCCGCGAGCCTAGCGCCACACCGCTCCCGATCGTCCGCAAGAACGGGACACGGAGCCGCAGTGCGGGCCACGAACCCGATAGTACTGCGCGTCGGCTTTTCTAATATCTCGATGTCTGTGCTTGTCCTCTTTCCCATTGGCGTCGTCGTGCTTTCCCTCAACTCGGAACGAAATGCATCTGTGAGTGTCTCCATGATAAATGTACCTGATGTGTGCCTTTTTTCTTGTCTCGTCTCCAATTGCGCTTGCTTATGAATGCATTCTTTTTCCCTTGTATCTCTAGTCTCTATAACGCTATATGCATACGACATTGTGATACCAGTTACTTTTCTATTTTCTTACTCTATCCAATCTCACCTCTCTCTCCCACAATCTCGGACTCTTCTTTCTTTTCACATTTTTTCCCTGCTCTCACACTCACTCACACTCATATATTTTGATATTCGTGGGCCTCGCCTCTCGGAATGTGTTTCTGGTAGTTTGGCATGCCTGGAGACCCTCTTTTCCTTCACTGCAAAAAAGTTGTTTATCTATCTGACGTCTCCCCCCTCTCTTTTTACTCACAATACGTTGTATTAGTCTGAAATTACGTGTAGGCGTGGAATGGAAACCGATTTCATTCGGGTCGCTTGTTTTGAACTGGCAGGTCGTCTTGTGTATGCCTAACTTATCAGACGTCGATCGTGTTCCTCCGTTCCTATCCAAAGAGACCGGTTTTCCGCACACGCCCGAGAATAAAAGTTGGGTTGCGTGTCACCGTCAGGGGTTTTGGTACTAACTATGTACACATCAATATCGCCTTACCGTTGCGACATGAACTGTACCGCATGCTGCAGCTCTCGACTCTGGCAGTCGTAGTTCTATCCAAATGCTTTGATCTTGACACGATGTCGCTGACAAACTGTTTTACAAAGCCAAATATGCACCAAGCAACCAGGGACTTTTTCTGAATTTGTATTAATGCTCATGGACCATGTTGACAAGGCATGGCCTGGGAATGGGGCAGTCAAAATGTTGTGGGCTTGGAACCTGGCGTGGCCTAGTAGCCTGGACCTGAGGTCATGAGTGGAGCTAGTGGTATGTCCGCTTGAGACTCGTCGCGGCGGAATAGACGCTCGAGCTCCAACTCCCATCATCCCTGGGGAATAGTTACCATGTGAAGGTACGGCAGGGCCTCGAACGCCTCTGCCCCACGCAATCAGTGTCTGAGCAAGGCAATGAAAGGTCAAACTTGCAAGAGCCTTACCACCGTATCTCCATAATCGCCAATGCTATGCTACTGCTGCGACTGCTCGCATGGGAGTGGCAGTTCGCTTATGGCGGTAGGAGTAGGTCCTAACCTGAGTTTGAAAGAATGAATGAATTGTATGAGAGCCCCTGTCGAGACCTGGCGCCGTCCAGATCTTCCTTGGATATATGCGGTTTGAGTGCGAAAACAAAAGTTTTCTACTCCCAGTCTTCCCAGCACGCACAAGTGGGGTCGGAGGCAACCATTGGGTATCGACAAATGAGTTTCCTTTGTGTTACAGGAATGAGATTCGCTGCCTGACCCGACTTCGGTGTTCTTAGATCTGCAACATGACGAGATTCTCGCACCGTCCACAGGCGCATCATGCGGCGCTCCAAAACATTTCTCAGACCCCAAGGTGATCGCGTTGCAATCCGCGTTGCGCGAACGCGACCCATTCCACAGCGGAAAGTGTGCTCTCAAGGATTATCAGCGATTTCTCTATTACACCCACGACGACTCTGTTCGGTGAGGGCCCCCTTCACCGAGTCCTGACTCCTGGTGGCATGTTCTAAGCAAATTGTGCATGGTCGCGTCGATATATGCAACGCTGGAGCGGACGACCTCGATGCATTGTATCGCGCTTGTAAACCCGCTGAATTTGGCCGGAATGGAGAGGATGTTTTCGACGAGTCGTATAGGAAAGCGGGAAAGATGGATCTCATCTGTTTCTCGACGCTGTTTGATCCATGCAACCTCGGAATCCGCGAGCAGGTATCAAAGGCTTTTTGCTCACCCAGAGTTTCGCGACGATCGATATGGAGCTGTACAAGTTGAATGTCTATGGTGAGCGCTCTGACTGATCAGTGGCATCTGAATCTAAACGCATTGTGTCGTAGGAAAAGGAGATTTCCTCAAGGCACACAAAGACACGCCGCGGAGCCATGAAATGTTCGGATCCTTGGTCATCGTCCTTCCTACTCTGCACGAGGGTGGTCAATTTGTACTTCGTCAAGATGGAAAAGAGTGGACCATCGATTTCACCGACAAGTTTGCGACCGCCACAGAGCCCTCTGTTTGTTTCGTCGCCTTCTTTGGTGACATCGAACACGAGGTCTTGCCCGTCACGTCGGGTCATCGTGTGACGCTCACTTACAACCTCTACCACAAACAATTACCACCCGCATCGTCCATCCCCACTCCGTTCCATTCAAAACTCAAGCAAGCGCTGGTCGATCTAGTGAACGATAAGTCGAACCTCCCCAAGGGTGGGTATCTGGGCTTCGGCCTCGTTCACGAGTACGTCCACACGGGTTACAACCTGATCGACCCTTTGCTGGGCCAGTTGAAGGGATCGGACCGCGCGCTTGGCCTGCGTTATACTCTCAAAATGCTCTATCGCAGGATTTGTGACCCACACTTGAACCTCATCACCATTAACGAAATCGACGTGGAGGAGGATTCGTCAATGTTAATGGAAGATGTCTCGTCATCCTATCACCTTGAACGGGCTCTCGAAGGGTGTACCATCGAGGAAGTCGAAGGCGTCGATTTCGTTGGAAAGTCGCACGGGTTCCAACCCGAACTTTTGGACAATCATCGTTATCTGTTCTTGAAACCGTTTTACAGGAATCCCATATGGCAACCAGGCGGAATCGGAGTACTTTTACGGGACTGCATGCATGCTGATCGCTGTGGGACCGGCCGAGTCGCGCGATTTCGTTGGGTTGTAAAAAACGGGCCTGTATGTACTCTTTAAAAGATTCGATTGGGGAGGTGTACTAGTACAAAGAAGATGTTGTATCAACTTGTTGTAAATCAAACCGTTTTATGGCTCGGCGGACTTGCAAAACTCGATTTTTTGCTTCCATGGACAAGTATTGTTGTTTGACTCTGGCTTTGAAACCGGCGATCGCCTCTAGTGAGTGATGAAACTTGGATGAAACGCAACCTTTTGGCCTAGTAGCACCGAGTAGCGTTTGAAACTCGTAAGTACTCCTCTCCACTTCAGCTTCAAGGACATGGTCTCGACTGGAGCGTCCCCGGCGAACTACGTCCGAGTCACTTCCCCCTTGAATCAACTTCAAGAGCCTCTTTCGATCAAACGATTCTCTGGTACTACGTGTTGACATTGATCGCTCTTTCCGTTCAAATGGCATTTACATAAACGCGTTAGGGGAACCCGCGAGTCATATTCTCGGTCTATCGAGTAGAGGGGCCAAGGGAAAACTCGAAAGGGGTCACAAAGCCCAAACGCAACCGGTGATCAACTGAATCTACACACCATCTTGTACAATTTGACATGACACCTCTCCCCGAGAACGGAATCGACTTGTTGAATACGATCTGGGACGCCTGCGAACCTTTCTACGGCGGCACAAGTAGCATTCCGGGACTATTTATTGTGCTCAACCTGACAGCAACGTGATTCATCGGTCCCCACCGGAGTCCGTTATACGACACTCAATTTCTTGGAGAACGTCTTCGGAGACTTGACCATTACTACCCGATGTCGAGGGCGTCGAGATCATCGGTCATCCAAACCAGGAGTACGTTGAGATTTCTATAGAGACCCGGTCACGAAGATCTTGGAAATTAGGCCCATGTCGTCCGTGGAAGCGACCTACCTATATTTTGGGAACTTCAATGGTCAGTTGGAGTACATTTATGGGGAAGCGTCCATGTCGATCGCCCTTGACCCGGTGGCATCCCGCAAGGAACTTGTTCTGTAACTATAAGAGATGTGAACGATCGTTTGTGTCCCATGGAAATGTTCTGTAACGTTTCGGTATTTTTTTTAGAGCGACCAATCGTGTACATTAGATCATTTCGTGTCGTCGAATTCATCCAGCATCGATTGACCCCCTTTCGTTGTCCTGGGGCTGCTTTGGTCGACCAAGGTTCGACGTCGAAACTGGGTGACAGAAACGCAGTGGATGCAAGTTTGAAGATTCGAATTTTCATTTTTTTTTCCAAAGCTGGTGCGATCCAAATTGTAGCAATGTGTTCGTCGACGAGAACTACGAGATGTAAAGAATAGAACGAAAACATCGTACATCATATTTTAAATGCCGTCGTTCGACTGACCCTTGCGCATATAGCAACTAAGACGATACCTCCATTGGTGTATGGCCGCTGGCAACGATCACATCTTCTGCCGCCGACCGTCGCGCTGTGCGTTCCGCAGCCTGTGCTTGTAGTACCTCGACTTCCTGCTGTAACTTCGCCTACCCAAAGGATTAGCCACACTGGCACAGTACGTCGTCGTTCGCATCCACTTACCAACTTGGACTCGAGCTCGGCCTTGTCAAAGATTGAGTATGCGGGGGGCGGCGGCGGTGGAGTCACGAGAGTACCTTGCCACGGCGTGAGTGATGTACAAGGATGGTTTTGACGATTGGGATAGAGTTACCAAAGGCAGCCTTTTTGAAGACCTCTTCCATGAGTTCGTGATTACGTTTATACCGTGCCAACGCGAGCGTCCGTGTCGAAATCATCTCGATCTCATCTTAGACATCAAGAACCCATGAGACGCCCCACATCTGAAATAGTAACTTGTCCCACCTGCAGAGTCATCGTCGTCCAATCGAGGTGGACCAGGCCGCTGCTACAAAAGCCCAATATACCCTATCAGCTCACAAACACGGTCAAAATGAGAGCGTAAAACGCACCCCTCCCATGCTCCCACTTCGCTCCCGCGCACGTTCACGTTCCCGCCGTCTTTCCAGCGACTCCATATTGCTGTTCTGCTGTGCCAGCATGGCTTGCGGTGTCATACCTATCCCCTGCGGGCTCATACCCATGGCTTGGGGGTTCATGCCCTGCGGCGCCATGCCAATCCCTGCTTGATTCATCCCCATTGCTTGAGGGCTCATACCTATCGGGCCTTGGGGCGGAGGGGGCCCAGTGGAAGGCGGATAAACTTTTTGTCCTGCTTTGTCGCCCATGACATACACGGAGGGCTCGGTGATCTGACGGAGGGGGTATTGCCGCACGGGCGAATTCAGCAGCGAAGGAACGGTCTCTGCAAGTGTGGTAAAGTCACTATGCTTGTAATGCATGATTTTGAAGAGCCAATGAACTTGAACAGGACGGGGAAAATGTGTGGCTAGCTAGAAGCCAGAAGAAGAAGAAAAAAAAAGATTTTTATCCTCCAAACGTCGTGAATTATTCCAGGCGATAAGGAGTGAGAATGTATGGGGTATCTGAAACACGGGACGTGATGAAAAGCAGAAATGTGCCTAGACTCACGGATTACTGGTCCACGTGTATAATGCACGAGCGTGATATGTTGATGACCACCCTTGGTGAGGCGATACCGACGTCGGACGCGCCACGCGTTCGTCTCTTGCGTATTAGGCATGAACCCATATTTTATTTCCATGACTTCGATTTCCTAAACAAAACAGCGCTGCAAGTCAGCTCGTATAGCTCGGCGGGGGTGTGGAGGCAAGATACGTACACGATTGCCAGGTGCCGGGAGTACGTAGCGCGTTTCTTGGTCTTGGTAGCGAATACCATCATTTGGGAATTGCGCGGTGTTGGGGAGGAAGATAAGGACGACTTGGCCCTCTGCGATCAAAACCGACATGTCAGCGCTCCTTGTTCGAGTCCTGTCGCGCGCTGGCGTACCAACAGGCTTGTCAATAAACATCCACGAGTAAGGAACGGTGAGGGATAATTGTGCAGCGCGAGCAAGCATGTTTGCTGCAGCCTCGATAGTCACGTTTGCATGAAGCCCGATGTTTTCCGGAAAGCGAAGGCACGGAGCATCGGGATGTGGTTGTTGGAAAGACATTGCAGCAAGGTATTTGGAGTGGTTATCTTCCTGTTTTGGATAACAGCCACGGCGGTTGTGTGTATCAGAAGCTCATGCCAAACAACCACATTTCTGTCACGTGGCTTTACGAAGATTCGAAACCTTTGTAAGATCAAAACGACCTTCTGATCTCAAAGTCTCACGTTTGGAAAGACTACAAAACAAATACAGTGTACTAAGCTGCAACTGAAGCAAAGTCTTATGGAAACAATATTCGATACATTCGCTTACTGCCCATCAAACACGTCAAAGGGGAGTTTCCAGCCCTTGCTGGGGTTCACGACACGCTTGGGCGAGTGCGAAGCAGCAGCCCTTTCGAGCTTTTCAAAGTCCTCTTGAGGAATCTCGAAGACTATAAAAGCCGATCAGTCTTTCCTTCCCAATCCGCACTTGTTATGTATGAAACTCACCGTCAAAGTTCTCGACGATGCGATAAGGTGTCACACTCTTAGGGAGAACAACCGTCTGAAAACCAACAGTCAAACTCGTCCGGAGCGTGCTATGATAGTACTTACGCCACGCTGGACATGCCACGAGATTATCACTTGCGCAGGGGTGATACCAAGCTTGCAAGCAATGTCTTTTACCTGAGAATATGCCAGTAAGGTCCCTGAGATACAAGATTGAGCGAGAGTGTCGCGTACCTCAGGAACAGCAAGACTCTCTCCGACTTGTTTGTTGCTACCGAGCGGTGAGTACGCCTCTAACAAAAGCCCACTCCCTTTCGACCACTGCGCAACGTCATGAGGGTGACACTCTGGAAGCGGCGCATATATGCTACTAAACTGACCTGAAGGAGCTCAGGTTGAGGGTTCCAGAAATTAAGCTCGACCTGGTTGACAGCCGGCTGATACTTCAAGGAGTTGGATGTCAAATTCTGGACCCTGCGAAACAAAGGAGGATATAGGAATGCTGCAAACGAAGAGCTGTGTCGACGAACCGTCGGATGTTGAAACTGGGTGAACAGATATTGAGCAAGCATTCAGAAGGTACCAAAGGTGGTACTCACTTGCTAATACCAATGTTTCTGATCTTGCCTTTGTCAACCAGTTCCTCGAGTTTCTGCCAAGTCGGATAGGGATCCACAGTCAGGTCCTCATTCAAAATGTTGTTTCCATCCTTCTTGAATGCGACGGGCCTAACAGCTCCAGCGTCAGAAAAACATAGATAGTGGACAACATAAACTGTGAAATACCAATGGATCAGGTACAGGTCAAGATAATCAGTGCCGAGCTTGGAGAGTGAATCGTCAAGAACAGGTTCGATATCCTCGGGGGCATGGAAATTGTTCCAGAGCTAATAAACGAGATCAAATCAACACATCCAACATTCAGATGGAAGATTGACTTGCCTTGGACGTTAGCCAGAGTTGTTCGCGTGGTACGTTGCTCTCTTTCAGAGCTTGCCCTACTTCAGCTTCATTCTAGACAAATTCTCAGTGCGTGCCGAGTTTTGTTTGAAAAGGAATACGTACCCTATAAATCCACGCTCCGTCGATGTGTCGATAACCAGCGCTCAGCGCCGTCTGTGACCTTTAGCATCGTCCGAGAAAAGTGTATCAATCACATACCTTGACAGCGTTGCCAACCTCGCCTGTTCCGGCCTGCCATACCCCTATATGACCAAAGTAAGTTCACGCGATAAGCATGTCATAAACCGATCTCCTACCGAGAGCGACAGAAGGGATTTTATCTCCAGATGGTAACGTATAGTGAGCTGGGAGCCTCGTCAAGTTGCTCTGGTTCCTTCGTGGGCCATAGCACGTTATCCAGAAACCTCTGGAGCGTGCGAGCCGCGCTGCAGAGAATGAGGCATACATAAGGGTGACGAAGGAGAAAAAGTAGAGAATAAGTCTCTTCTTTCCAAGAGGTTTTCTGCGATGAATAAATTGTCCTCCTTCGTCGTCTCCGTCGACAGTGGAAAGTGGTTCGTAACGTGGTGGGAAGGCCATCGCTCAGACGTTTGGGCAACTTCAAGGGGCGATTTCCCTTGTTGGTAATGGGGCTTTATTCTGAGATTGCACGTGACTTGCGTCATCATGGTCCGGCCCGACCCCGGGTCCAACCTAAGTATTTCCACGGCCCTCTGGGCACTGGACCCGCAAACATATAACTGTGCAACCACGGCTCTGCCAGAAAGAAAGAGTTTGGCATCCAACATATCACAGAACTCTTCGGAGGCAATGAGGAGACGATAACATCCATCGTCGTCCGCATGGTCCTTCCACTCCAAGATTACATCGGCAGCACCACTCAGCTTCAGAACTCGAGCAACAGCCAGCTGGATGTTTCAAAGTATTGGAATGGGTCCATTGTTGAGCTTCTTGCCTTCTTCTCTTTCTCCGAACTTGATTTCATCGCCCTCCTTCAAAGCGATGACCCCCGGGTTGCCAATATTAGGATCGGTGGAACCGTTCGAAAGAAGTATTTGACCTAATCAATAGATCAGTAATGATGATGAGGTATCAATGAAATCGTGCCTCTCCACCCTCTTCCTTTGCCTCGATTCCCCACTCCAAATTATCATATGAGGTATGAGCATCCTGCTGCATATTCATGGCATTGCCAATGTTGTTCAGATGGCTCACAATGACATCTCTTGCGGCGGCACCGGCAAACATAGCTATCTACTATACACTTCAGAGTGTCTGACTAAATGAAAGTTATGAGGAAACTGGTGGTGATTGCAATAGTTCGATGCAAACCTTTCCGTGTACAGCATTTGGAATGATGTGTGCAAGAACAGGACAAGCTCCAGCTTTATTGAAAGGCCTAAATTTCGAGCCAGTCAACAGACAGCGTTCCTCATCACGTTTAAATGACTGCTCGGTACAGCGATAAAGAGGATGGCATGGCTCCGAGTGAATATATATGCACCAATGCCTTTAAGAGCCACTGCTTTCGTTTTCCAAAACCCCCTGCTTCGTTGACTTGCTGAACGAGCTTATCCGTCTCCTCGTTGACGACCTCACTAACGGAAAACGCAGTACTTGTCCCGGATTTTCGCCCTCCTGGACTCATGACTGCCGCATTGATGATCGTCAAACGTCTGAAAGCGATTTGGCAGTATTACTCACATGCGACACCAAGATGAGTAAAGAACTCCACTGCCATGTCTAACACAGGCTTGAAGTTGACGTTTTTGGGATCTAATCCCTGAAACAACAGATCAAAAGACTTCTGCGCCGACACGAAATTCTCCTTTTTCAGACTTTCGACTTTGATAAACGAAAGTGAGCCTGTACAATTGAGTGATTAATGTTTTTGACTGACTATTTATCTTCAGTTTTTCATCACAGGTAGTTGTTTCCAGAAATGATCCAGCACCTCACCACCTCATCTTTGCAATTCACAATTTACAAAATTTTAGGAGTGGCAACCTGAAATTTGTCACCTTGTTTTCCTGACTCGGATGCTTGGATCCATCTATCACGCCAGCTCCATAGGTCGTCCAGTTCGAGGATTGCCAGAGCGTGTTGTTCCATCGTTACTGTAGACGATGTCGCAGTTAACGTTGTTAGTACGGAAATGATGTATTATTTCGTCACGTGAGAATATAACAAAAGCACCGACGACGCCTGCAGACTGACTCTAAACTCTGACTTGATGTTCTCCTCGCTCAACGAAACCGTCATGCTCTTGTTTAATACCCCTATCGCACCTCCACACCACAGGAGAAACGCTACGGACATACCGCTTGTGGAATTGTCGAAAGGACGGCGGGCCGATCGACGATTGAGCCGATATTCTGACTCGGCGGACAGTTTTGTATTCACTGTGAGGCATTTTTGTTCTTTCTATTCAGCGAGAAGCATCACTGACAAATCGCAACGCGAAGCAACTTCCGTCAGAAAGTACGAGAACAAGCACACAGAGTCGTGGGAGTGGCACAGCACACGAACGGCCAAGTAGTTGACCGGATGATCATGACGTTCCGTGTGGCTGACTACCCTTCCGACCACCGCTTCCGCTCCCAGGCTGGTACTGGGCAGTGCTATCGTTGACTGCGCTTAAAGCGGCGATGCGTAGGAACGCCACAGTTCCTTTTCTCGACTGAATGGGATCTGTCAGTGGCATCACGGTATGAGTGATGCACCATCGAACACATTTAGATTCATATCATCGCCCCCGGTCTTCCATGCGAATCTGATTGCGGATGTATGGATACCCTATTTATTCCCGCACGCATTAATACTATGAATGCACCATCCTCGCATTTGACCTCTCGAACCGGCCGCCATGGGAGTTGACTAGCCCAAGGTAGAATGTTTCTGTGAGTGCTTGCTTCAATTCGCATAGCGTATTTCCAAGGTTCCAGTCACCAAAAGCTTGTGACAATGAATCATTGTTCGCCGGCGCTAACGAGAAAATCGACAAGAGTGCAACGGCCCGGGGTCCGATCATTCAGAGAATGACGCATCATATCCATGAATGTTTCGTCTCTGAAATCGGATGGTGCCGAATCCATTGGGGAAAGACCACGGGACCATCAAGATTGCCCAGGCTCCTTTTCCATGGCATGAGAGCCTGGTCAAAGATGAAGCGATGTCCAGCGCCGAGGCGAGCTAGCCAATGGCTGGCTGACTCCTCCCGTACACTTGGTGATCATCTGATACGCTATCTTAACCATGGTCATATATACCCTGTGATCGTTTATGAACCATCCGGGGCGGGCCTCCGCAACCGCGGCATCGTGGGATGTCACTCTGGTCACAGTGGTACACTCGAACCTACCGCGGCGTGGACCAAAATTCCTTACAACACTCGAGAACTAGCAGTCTTGACGGCGCAATGTCGACTGGAAAGGTAGCGATCATCACCGGCGCTTCAGCTGGTACGTTCCCCCCAGCGTATCTCCGGTCAAGGGGCATCGGGCTGTGCTGACTGGCTGACCGCGGAATGCTGAACGCGGAACGCAACATTATACATCACACACAGGCATTGGGAGGCACACGGCGATTGCACTCTCAGCTGCGGGATGGTGTCTAGCGCTGACGGCACGACGTCTGCCCGAGCTGCAAGAAACGAAAGCCGCCTGCGGAGATCCCGAGAGGTGCCTCCTCGTCGATGGTGACATCACCGACGAAGCGTTCGTCAGACGTCTCTTTGGGAAAACGATCGACCAGTTCGGTAGGCTCGACTTGTTGTTCAACGTACGTCGCTGCGCCTAGATGTGCTCCGCCCCAAAATGGCATGTAAACGTGTCTGATCTTTTTTCTTTCTTCCCTTCCCTCCTTCCGTCCCTTCTATCCCTTGCTTGACTTGGGAATGCGAACTTAGAATGCGGGGAGATCCGACAAATCGTATCCGATCGAGGAAATGCCGCTCGAGCTCTTTTCGTCCGTCGTGAACGTGAACCTCATCGCATCGTTCCTCTGCACCCGGGAAGCATTCAAGATCTTCAAGTCCCAGACACCCACGGGAGGTAAGTCATGCGCAAACCACATGCGAACCGCTTGTCGGTTCAGACTCAAACTTTGGCATCATGACCTACCTTTGAGACGGATGCACGTCAAATAACACTTTTCTTCGAGTCGTTGTCATGTTGTGCATTCCCCGCCCCACCCTTCCAGACGCATCTGACTTTGACCGACATTGGGTTTTCGGAAACAGGAAGAATCGTCAACAACGGTTCCCTCGCTGCGCACGTCCCGCGACCCAACTCTGCGGCGTACGCGTGCTCCAAGCACGCCGTGTCGGGGCTGACCAAGTCTAGCGCCATCGAAGGACGCAAGTTTGACATCTCCGTGACCCAAATCGACATTGGTACGCCCCGCTCGCCCTATCCTCTTGCGCTTGTCTCACGTCTTGGCGATAAGGAAACGCACATACCAATATGGCATCCGGACACACCCTCGGCGCGTTACAACCCGACGGACGCCGTGTCGCCGAGCCGACGTTTGATCCGGTGCATGTCGCTCAGATGATCTCGCACCTCGCCAGTCTACCTAACTCGGTCACGGTGATGGACGTCAACATCATGTACGCGTTTTTTATTATTAATCGAGATTCGATGGTTTACCGATCCATCTCCTTTTTTTTCTTTTGTGCCTTTTTAATCCAGGGCGACTGGGGTACCTTATGCAGGACGCGGATGAGAAGTGAGGTGGTTGGACAATGGCACAATGCTGAAAAAGAGTATGCAGATGACGAGTCGTTTTCTTATGGTGTTAACATATATATGGCTGTATATATGTACGGCGTCCTGCCATGTGGTTCGATTCTGCCATACCAACAACGTATTCATATTCGTTCAAACGCTGGCATGAGGTCATCGAAAACCAAATCTCCCAAAGTCGCAACGTCCGCGTGCCAAGCTATAGTATTGTGAGTTCATTTCAAAGCTGGTGCCTCCCTTCTAATGATTCAGAGATTCCGAGCGGTGAGTAGCAGCATTAAAATCCCTGAGCTTGGTCGAATCAATATCGATGGTCATCATGCTTTGCCAATGACTTCCGGTAGGTTTCGTCATTCGACGTTCGCGCGAGTAAGCCTATCTCCGTGAACGAAATCCATGAATTTGTGGGTAAGTGAATATAGTTCGATGCTCCTCGAACATCCATAGCAAAAAAAATGTGGTAAATAATGTTGTATGGAGGTATACGTGTGAGCAGGTAGATCCTCCAGAACCCTGTACCAGGACGTGGGCCGGGTCAAGCCAACGAAAACAACTTTCGTATGACCTCTTGGGTGCCCTCCAAAGTCCCAATCTCATTATGAGACCCTGTCAGGGTCTTTAAAAGCACGACCGTCTCGCCGGACGCCGCAAACGTGTCCATGACACCAAAGTGCGGCATGTCCTTCCGGGTCAATAATCCTTGACGTGCCTCCCGCTTTGTCGCCATTTGCGTCTGGAATGTGTTCCACTGCTCTTTCGTCCACGACCCTGGCTCGCGCGGAAGTGGGTCTACGGAGGGCAGAAAAGGTTCTATAAGCGCATCAAAGAGAGCGTCTGAATGCGTGTGAGAGATATCCAAGTCGTTTTCTGCGTGTGCTATCAACACGGGTACTTTGACTCTCTGTGATGCGTGTTCAATAGTCATATCGGTACGGCTAGGGTTGAGAGAGTCTCACTGTAATGATGGATAATGTATCGAATCCGTGCTGAAGAAATGTCTTGTAGAGCTCTGGAGACGGTCAACTCCTGATCTTGTATCCAATATACACACTCACCGGCAGCGTGGGGTATCATGGTCAACGGAAGCATGACCGGGAATAGGCCGAATACACAGTAACTATCCACAAGGGTATACATGGACGTAAACGGGGACATCAACACAAGCCCCCTGAATCGGATCGTTTCTTCGGAAAGGGACACAGCAAGGGACGACGCGACAGCAGTGCCCAGGCTGTGACCCACGATGAGAACATTCTCTGGTGCCGCACCATTGGAAATCAACCAGTCAAAGGCCGCACGTGCGTCCGTCGCTAGACCACGCTCGCTCGGAGACCCTTGACTGTCTGCGAATCCACGGTAGTCGATGGCTAGTACATTGGTTCGGAGCCTTGATGTAAACGCGCTGTATTGTTGGACGCGCACAGGAAGTGCACGGGTGGCAGCGTTTCCATGGAAGAATATCACAGTAGGGCGCAAGCGAAGTGCTTCCGAGAGATGCGCCTCTGCAGCAGAGGGTGATGGAGGGAACGGTAATGAGTGATAGTGGTCATCGGAAAGAATGAACCACGCTCCGAGGGTGTGATTGTCCGGGGTGGTGATCTTGAAGTTGAAAGTCTTTCCGGCTGCGCACGCGTCGAGTCAGCCAGGCTGCCATCCGAATCGCGATCAACGACATACGCGCCAAACCGTATCGTTCTGGTGCATCGAAGCGTGCTTTCCATGGCAATTTCAACGCATTCATGTATATGATACTTTCGGGAACCGACCGCGACTCCAGCGTGAGCTATCTAGTTGATCCATGGCAAAATTGTCGATCCTGCTCACTGGGACTGAATGAATGGAACCATCAGGAGCAGTACAACGAGGACATAGACACCACCCAAGACGGCAAAGAATGTCCGGGCGCGCGAGGGTATGCCTGGGTTGACAATATCTGCTGATTTTGCTTGGTTGGAGGACATTTGGTGTCGCGAGGAGTAGAGCCTAGAGGGGTGTTTGCCGGTGTTTATGTCCCCAAGCATATCTCCCGAGTGCGTCTTTTATGGTCCAATCAAACCCACGTGTGTAACGCCTGCTTAGTGCTCACACGACCTGCCATCGCGCTGGCGCAGCGCTCGCTTCGGACCGCGGACATGCTAACGGGAACCGAGCGAGCCGTTCGCATACTGTACCATTTCGATTGATTCGTCAGCCCCTGTGACGCGTGACACGGCTGACCAAATTTTTGGTTCGTCACGATCAGCGGCTGTGACACGTTATGCCGGGGAAATTTCGTCTCTGCTAATTTCGTCATCAGCTGGGATGTGTGACGGCAAAGTTGCAATGGTGCCGAGTAACCAATTGGATAATGTTGGGGGGCGAGATGGTGGAATCGTGGCTTGTGGGGAGGCCGAGTCGCTGGATTTCAGAGGAGAAGACGGTGAGGTCGCGATAGAAGTGGAGGACACGCTTGGCCGTGGGAAACGCAAACGCACAGCATTTGGCTAAGTCACGACAACTGATTAGG